>MU795080.1:0-64605 GCA_027886305.1 Lentinula aff. lateritia
AAAAGCTTGAAGGAATGCGAGGGTTTCTAAAGCTCTACAGTGATCCATTGTCTGCAACCTATGGGAAGTGGCAAGCCTCATCAATCCAGGCTGCCGTAGCTCTTGGACAGGGTACTTACTGTGCCCGCCAACTCCGAAACCTTGCCAGGGCCTATATCCTTGATCGGAAGGTTTTACCGAATAATCCATATGGGCGATGGTCAACTTGCATGCTTGCTGATGAAGATCTAGTAAATGAAATCAGCCTTTATCTGCAGGAGTTGGGGAATAAGATCACAGCTGAAAAGCTGGTCCATTATCTTGCTCGCCCTGATGTCATGGAGCGACATTCAATTGACAAGCGTATCAGTGTCTGCACTGCTCGCAGGTATCTCAATACGCTGAACTATCGGTTCGAGCAGCCTAAAAAGGGTCAGTATAAGGATGGACATGAGCGACCTGATGTTGTCAAGGATTGTGATAAGCAGTTCATTCCAAAAATGCATCACCTCCTTCTTCGGGCCCAAATGTATGACCAGGATGGCCTACCTCTTCCTCCACCCCTGTTTGAAGGGAAACCAGTTGTTATCTGGTATCATGATGAGTCGATTTTTTACGCCCATGATCGTCGGCGTAAAGCATGGTATCCCAAGGATTGCACTGCCAAACTGCAATCAAAAGGAGATGGTGCTCCATTCATGATTGCAGATTATGTCTCATCACAGTTTGGCTGGCTGGCTAGCCCTGATGGTCTTGTCAGGGCACGGCGTGAATTCCGACCTGGAAAAAATAAAGATGGATATTTCACCTGCGAGGACATCTGCGAGCAGGCTAATGCTGCCATGGACATCCTTCTTAGATGGTACCCAGAGTACAAACATGTATTTGTCTATGACAATGCACCATCTCACCTGAAGCGTCCAGATGGCACATTGTCAGCTCGTAAAATGCCAAAGGGACCTTCTGACAAGTTCTTCCCTGAGGTGAATCAGCGTGATGCCAATGGAAACCTGGTTCATCGGCCAGATGGGAAAGTTGCAAAAGTCAAAATGCAGATGGAGCCAGCTACCTTTGCAAATGGCAAACCTCAGTCCCTGTACTTTCCTATTGATCATCCCAAGGCAGGCTGGTTCAAAGGGATTGATGAAATTCTTTCGGAACGCGGTATCAGCACAGCCGGAAAGAAATTGGAATGTCCAAAATTCAAATGCCCAGCAGAATCCACTGACTGCTGTGCGCGACGCATGCTTTTTTCCCAACCAGACTTCATTAATGTTCCTTCCATCCTTGAAGCTCAATGCCAGGCCCGTGGCTTTGACTTGATTCTTCTTCCAAAGTTTCATTGTGAGCTGAATCCTATTGAACAGTGCTGGGGATATGCTAAAAGGATTTATCGGTTTTACCCTGAATCTTCCCGAGAAGAGGATCTTCGCAAAAATACTTTGGAAGCATTGGAACAAGTTCCTTTGCTGACAATCCGTCGTTTTTTTACTCAATCCATGCGGTTTATGGATGCATATGCTCGCGGACTCAATGGACGCCAAGCTGCTTGGGCTGCGCGGAAATATAAAGGTCACTGTGTACTTCCCGAGTCAATCATGAATGAATTATTTGACCAAAACATAACTTAGCCGTTATAACTTGCTGTAGAACTCTGTTAAATTGTTGTATATATCACTTTATCCCTAGTACATACTGACATCTACCTTTAGAGCACTTATTGTAGGCTGTATATAGTTGTAACGCATAGTATTTGACTGCTCTTTTCACAAAATTGCAGTAATTTTGCATCTAGTTCGTCAGGCCTTATTGTAAAATCTCCAGAAAATTTCAGTAGAATCCTGGTCTACACCTCATTGATTCTCAGTTTGGGATTTGCGAAAATCGCTCTCATTGTGCTTCAAGACATGAAATCGTTAAAAGTTGCGCTGAGCGCTTGATTTTTACTAAATACGGAGCGTCACAAATTGGCACGTGAGGTTCGCTGTATTTGCCTGTCCCCTACCTTAGCTTAACCGCGGTCACATGATATATCAGTCTGAATTGTTACGATTCCGTCGAGATTTCTTCTCTTTCCGGTGTGTCTACAAAGAGGTAGCGGGAATATAGGATCATGAAGTCCAATTTTTCACAAGTTTCACGGCCATTCTCCAGCTGGCGAGTTGCACTAGTGATATCAACGTCCCTGCTCTGATACTGAGTTCCAAAAGTTCAAAAAAAACTCAACGATAGGCAGTTAATGACACTCGAAATTGATTTATGGACATGACAGACTAAAATACTAGCAATGTGTACAACAGGAATGACGATACCCATCTGATGCATGTAACAACCCGAATGAAGAGGAAAATGCGAATGATGATAGAGTTCCGTGCAGAATATAGTGAAAAGGGTTCAGTTGGATGCGAATCATAAGCAGCGAAACAGAAAACAGGGATATTCATAACGAAAATCATTGTGCAATTGCAATTACGGTCGTGCTATCAAATAGCCCAGTTTAAGCCAACAAGACGATAAGAGTCAAGAAGGGAAACGTACCGAGCTGCTCTTTACGGTAGAACCAGAAATACCCTACCACGATGACCAGTTGACAAGTCAGAGCCAGCCAGAACATTGGCTCAGCCATGGGGCTCCCTTTTAATGTATATATCAACGACTCGGCATAAGCTCAGTAGAGCAGATCTACATACCTTTCAATCCTTCTGAAAAATCCCACTTGGCAGCGTCAGGGAACACATTTCCAGGTCCGATGGCGTTCGGTGCAGTTGCGCGGGCGATCATCACACACACAGACCCAATGATTTGGGAGAACGCCAACGTTGCACAAACGTGAAGCCGCGAAAGCGTCTGTAGAAGTATCATACCAAGGCCAACACCTTGCACTGCGTCAAGCACACCAAGCCACAACCAGAGGGATAGTCCGAGGTAAGGACCTGAATGACCAGCCCAAGGAATATATAGAGCCAAAGAGGAGGTGCCCCAAAGCATCTGGAGTTGATCAAGGTCAGATGAAAACTCAACGAAGTTGCTTTATGTCGAAGTATACCTGACACCATCTAGGAGCACCCAATCCTACGGCAAATACGGGAAGAAGCCAAGTATGTGTCTTACTGAAATGCGTAAGAACGAACAGCATGGCAGCCCATACCCCGACGAAAAATGTAAGGACAAGGAGTAAAATTTGCCATTTCGGCACATTGACTTCCCACAGGAATCCCCAATTACGTCCGTAAGGCTGCGATACGGTGTTCAAACGAGGGTAAGAATTGATAAAGTTCAAAGCTTACACCGCTGAGCCAATAGTCTCGCAGTATCTCAGATGCGAGGAACCAGAGAACCAGCTTCCTACGGAAGAGTGTTTTCAGGAAGTGAGGGACTTTCGGAGGTGTTTGACGATAGTACTCTAAAACAATCACGGTAAGTGTTGGTATGAAATGAGAGAGCATATACTCACCAGGCAACCCAAACAACATCAAGTAGAAGAAGAAGAAACTCAACACGGCCAATGGCCAGACGATTAGAGCTATCCACCAAGGCGGGATATAATCATCCGTTTGACCGTTTAAAGAGTTACCCCAATACCAAAGTGCGGCAACCCAAACTTGCTGTGATCCTTGTACAATACATGCTCTGAACGTCCAGACTTCCGTGGCAGCGCCCTGAAAAAAGACTAAGGAACGCTGAAAGCCACTCATAGATTAAAACGGAACGTACTGCTTCTTCTCCGAAATTCAAACCGAAGAACAAAAATGCAGCGGCAGAACCGACAGCATAACTCCAGGTGGCAATGTTCGCGATGATCCTATGAGCTGGATGAAAAGCGCTTGAGACCGAAGGTAGCCCTATCATTAAGAACGCGAGTCCAAAGAAGAGCCAAGGGGTGGAAAGAACATAGATAGATGGCTTCAAGCGGAAAAGCGGATACCAAACTGCAGAAGCAGCCAAGAACACACCACCCAAAACGTATAATTGAAGATTGTCTTCCCAGCTTCGTCCGGTGAGAAGAGTGATTTGGAAACTCGTAGCACTTATCATCTACAACCTCTTTCAGATTAGGTCATGACATCTGTAATGGAAAAAACTGACCTGTCCAAGGGCAATAATAATGGTGTACAGTGGCCATCCTTTGATTTCGCGGGCAAGTGCGATTTGTAGCCCGGTCATTGGCACAGAATCTGATAGTGGCCCATTGCTATGTGATGTATTTTCGTCATACATAGGAGAGAAGGCTGATTTCGGTGCTAGAAAAAAACGCCAGGTAAGCCCAAAGACTCAATATTCAGCAGATGTCTTTCGTACATTCAGGCCGGGAATAAATGGACGGGGCAGGAGTACCAAATACAGATTCTCTCTGCGAGGAGCGAATACTTGCTGCGCTTGACAGTTTATCCTTTTTCACTTTGCCGAAGAAAGCTTCTTCACTCTTCATAAGATACTTCTCGATAGAAAGTTCGTGTTCAGAATTTTTGGCGTTGAGGGCTTGTAATTTCTGAATGAAGTCGGCGGCTACACCGCCATCGGAATCCGTGAACTAGATATGCGTCGGCATCGGTGCAAAATAAAAGGGTCTGCAACTCACAGATGCAATAGCTTTGTTCAAAGGTGAATTGGATTTCTCATCCACGATAGATGATATCGACTCGACGGACGATATACGAGAGTGTAACCCGAAAGGCCGACTGGGGGTAACGCCCCCATCAAGGAATGGATCTGGGGCATATCGATGGTCTCGACCAATCACCCGATTAGCTTTCTCCAAGAAATCACCATAACTTTGATTGTGTTCAGGGCTTGCATTGGAGTGTGAAAAGTAATCAACTTCCCCATTTTCAGTGGAATAAGAGCTCCTGTAGCCATCAGGTTGAAGGAGGCGGGGCGCAGCGTTTGGTGTGAGTGTGTCCTGACTCCAACGCCCCGGGGATCCGGGGCTGTTCGGGGCCACAGGACTGGCCAGCGAGGCGCTCGTCATACTGCTTCTGTTGTCCCATTCAGGTTGTGAGGGATATGATTGGCTGACAGGGTCCCAGTCATCCGTATCCACCATAGGGCGAGCACCTTCGCTGTTGCAATCCGATTCTCTCCAAGCATTTGCACCAGATAAATTTCTACTGACGGTGATACTCCGTTTATGGAAATCTTCTGTACGCTGACGCCATTCGACTACAGGGAAACGTTGGAGCGCTGACCGAGCTCGAAGGATTGCACGTTCCTCTTCAGTCGATTTGAGTGCCAATTTGACAGTTTTGGTAAGTTGTGATAACATATGAGCGGTCGAGGTGGATTCTACAGGAAACCACTGTGAAGGATTGATATAGATTCAACAAGGTAAGCTGCGGAATCACTTACCCAACCAGGCATCAAACCAAGACCACCTAGACGACTGCCAACTCCTAGAGCACCCTTTCTCCCGAATTCAACTGCCACTAGACCAAACGGTTCATCCCGAGAAGGGATCAATGCGAAATCTGCCCCACTAAATAGGTATGGGGGAAGTGCAGTGAACTCAGGCTTGGAGTAAACACGATCAGGATAAATCTCCATAAGTCTAGCAAGCTTTTCAGCGGCAAAACGACCATACAGATCAATGACGGGCCCAACAGCGATCACTTGGATGGAAGGTCGTTTCTCAAGTCTGTAAACAATTAAGGCAATAATTCGGAGTACAAACTGTATACTTACAACGATGGCAAGACATCCGCAATAAGATCGACGCCCTTTTGTTTCGACCAACGACCTACGAAGACGAACAAGTCTGAGTCAGGATCCTGTTTGATCCCCGCCCATACTTGCGCTTGACGCTTCATCTCCGGACGAGCAGCTTCGGAGACCTGATCTATCTGGACGTCGTGGGCATCAACAGGCTTTTCATCCAAAGCAGCAATGTCAGTAGGATCGGGATTGGGTAAAGAGTCAACGTGTTTGAGGGTCCAAAGAGCAGGATATCGAGCCCAGCTACGCTTTCCATACTTGTCAGATACACCAGCAACCCCGACACTCTTTTGGTGGGTACTAATGAAAGATGCAGCGGCATGTAGGAGGTTGAACGTGTTTCCAAATTGAACATATTTCGTACAGTGCTCCTTGCTAATATTGAAGGCCGAACAGACCTCTTTCATCTCCTCCTTAGTACGCAAGGGCCAGAGACCTTGGAATTCTGCATTGTGAAGAGATAAACAGATGGGGAGGACTTTTGGAAGAAGGTAGATAGGGGCGAGAGCCCCGTGATAGTCATTGATATGGTAGATATCAATGAGGGGAAAGCGGCGGACTGTGGCTGCGATGGCCTGGTTCCAAGTTGAGTAGAAGATGGCAGAACTAAGGTCATCCATACGAGCGGGATAAGGATCGGCTTTGGTCTGAGCACGGAAAACGGGACTATCAAGGATCACATAGGTAATGTTATCCAGGATGTGCGTCTCGACCTCAATCAAGTAGGGCTCGCCGAAAATGATGACCTCGATGGGCTGCGCTGGCTCACCAGGGGGGTACTCCAAATCCTTAACTTTGGGTACAACCCAAACTAAATCAACGTCCGTCATTGCTTTGCCCATTAGACTGGACATAACGCCGAGGCCACCGATTTTCACTTTCAGCTTCCAGTCGATGATTTCATACTCCAGCGTAGCGATCAATACCTTCCGGCGCTTGTTCTTATCTTCCGGCCAGCCAATTATCTCGTTGTTGTGCTTATGACCGAACAATTTCTCCGAAACGGCGCCTCCGTCTTTGAAGTCAGTATTCGATCTGTTATTAGAGAAGGCACTGAAGATCGGGAAGTAATTGGAATTCGAAGATTTAACCTTGACACCATATTGATTATACTTGATGCCGTAGAATGACCACATGAAGATAAGAACCGCGAGTGAACCGGTAACGAGAGGAATCGATAAAAGAAGAGCATACATGGTAGCGCCGACTGAGGATTGACCGCGGGGCGATAAAGACCACGTCATAGTCGCGTCGTCAACGATGAGGGACCATGCAAGGTGAGGAGAGGGTGGGGCAGACATATTAAGGTAATTAGGCGCCGCGGTGTTGGGAGGTAGACGATCAAGGACACCATCACCATCGGTATCACCGTAATAGAAACTATCAAAGCCGAACACTGGCTCATGAAATTAGATTCAAAAAGCATTTGCATGATCATAAGCTACCCACCATTCAGCTGAACATATGTTGGCCATTGAGCCATAATTTCGAGTTCCCATTTGCCCTCCGAATTTTGAGTCATTTGATTCGTAAGACCCTTGTCGAAGCCCCAGTCGTTAAACGGACCACGTGCCAGGAGCTGAGGAACTCTCCGAGGATATCCGGAATACCCGTAATCAGCATGGACGACTGCCGCAGTGGAAAGAGCAGCTTGACTCCAGTCTGTGAAACAGATTTTAAGTAAAGTATGCCTGAGCTGTGTGACCATTCTTACATTGGACCATGATATGATTACCGTCCCAAAACTGACTTGTACCATCAAATAAGGATGTGTCGATGGTGGTGGTGTCTTCCCAGTTAGTCCAGTTAGTCCAATTTTGCCCGTAGTTCCAGGAGTAACGGAACTGATCAGCACCGTACGCAGTGTGGCTGAAAATATAAGTCCCATCAGAATAGGTAAGAGCACTGCTATTATAATCATTGTCAGGAAAGACCATGACGTTTCCAGATGTGCCCTTCCTCAGCATGAGATGATCGGTCGACTGTATAGCAAATAAGGGATCACGAAGAATGTATACGAATTATAACTTACCCCGGTACCATTTCCACCCGAGGAAGATGGGTTATTGACGGTTAATGTCAAAATGCCATCGGGGAAGTTTGCCAATGTCGCATTCCAGACCCACTGCGTTTGCGAGACACCTGGGACGTTACCCGTAGCCGGATTGGTGAGAGCACCACAGTTGACGTTCGTTATTGATGGAGTCGACGCACCGCTATAGCTGGACATATTCATTGAGATGCTGTTAGTAACACTGTTACAATCCATCTCCGTGTTGAACTCAAGCGAAATATCGACTGTGGTCGTATTCGCATCACCTGGATTAGCAAGAATGCGCGCGTCATGCCCAGGATTGAAGGCCGTGAGCGCAGGAGGAGGGGCGGTCCACTCGTTCGCCGGAACGAGCGCCTTGAATCCGTATGGTGCCATTGTGACAGAGCTCAAACAACCATACCATACCGATTGATTGTCGTTATTATATGACGAAAGGGAGTCCTCAAGCGTATACGTCTCATAAGGTGCAAATAGGTTCCTGACAGTAGTACCAGAAGTGTACGGCGAGGAAATCCACAAATCACCCTTGCAATCGTAGGACCAAGTTTTAGTGGTATTTTCGTTGGTGAACAACAGCCACACTTGATCCTGATAGGTTCCGCCAAGTGTCTGGACGCCACTGATTGCGGATCGAGAGATGGACCACAAGCCCATTTCAGTGGCGCTACCGTTTGAACCAGGACGCTCGATATAGTATGTCCAGTTTCCTCGTTCCACAAGATTGAACCCATCCTGAAGAGAGCCATAGACTGAGCGAAGATGATTGAACTGCCCAAACAAGCGGCGTGAATCTGTGGTAGGGTCGAAGTGATCGTGACCGTTCCATTCGTCGTAGCATCCAAGGGCCCCCTTGTTGAGAGGCATATTGAAGTATTGCGTAGAACCTAATTTGTAACATCCGTGTCGTTTCCAAGCTTGAGTTCCTGGCATTGCTTGACGCCTACAGATTGCGATTCAACAACTAGCATCAATGTTGAACAATGCGAATTTCATACCCATAGAGATAATTGGATGCTCCTGTATCATACATATATATATTCTGTTCTTCGCCGTAAAAATACTAATAATGATCAATTGAACGATTCTTGGATAAAACTAGGCCAATAACTCACTAAAACCATCCCAGGCATCACCAATGATGTCATAAAAGTGGCTAGTGCGCTCCTTTGCGTACCATTCTCCAGACTAGGCCAGCGGAACACATCGAAGTTACTCGTCCCGAACATGTGTCTAGGGTCCAGCGACCCACTTTGAGAGTTGACAAAATCATTGGTAACGAAGATTTGATTCCACGCAGTGACGAAGTTAGTATCTACATCATATGCCACTTGAAGATTTCCGTCCATCCCCAAAAATCGAGTGAGCGATCGATAGATAGAGTAGTGGAAAGCGACCCCGTCGAGCGCGTTGAGAGGGGCATCACGGAGGAAATACTCTGGCATGTTCGAAGTGACGTTGGCTGCTGCGAGGAAACCTGGAGGAAGCATAGTAGGAGTACGCCCACGACCGCTGCCCAAGTCAAGTTAGTTCCATAAAGAGCATGATTTCCCCGATCTTACATGTATAAAGACCCGAAAGTGTTTCCGCCGGTTACTTCGCCTGGAATGAAGAAGTTGTTTTTGCCTAATTTGTTAGCACAATTCCGCGTACTACTGGCCCAAGTTGCAAGAGCATCGACTGTGACTTGAGTAGCCTTGTCGATACGGATAGCGTCAATGTCGAGGGCAGTGATTGCGAGGCAAGAGAAGGCGGTGAGTTTATCCATTACCGAAGGTTTCCACTCCCGCAGACGATCTTGAACAGAAGCGAACTTGGATAATTGACGCTGCCAGTCAGGATGAACACCGAAAGCCTCCATATCACCATACTGATCGAAATCGGACTCGAGACAACCGTTGGTGTCCACGGTGACAATTGTACCATCATCGAGCCAGAATTTGGGAGTTTGACACGAATCGTTGCGAGTGTTGCTAATCTGTGACAAAGATTCAACATCTTGATAATGGGGATGCCGAGTCAGGACTGACCTGAAAGTCCTTATATTCGGTAAAGTTCCAGGGAATATAGTCGGGATGTTTCCAAACGCCATTGTATTCGTTGAGATCGAAAGGAGCAGTCGAATTTACATAGCTAATGCACCAAAGGAGTCAGTTAAAATAGCTCACAAGCATTCAAGCGTAAACGCGTAACAAACCCATCAAAACCAATCAAATCACTCATTGTACCGACAGTGAAATCAGCCATGAGGTACATCCCACGAGCGTGAATCTCGGCGATGGTATCGACCCAGTCATCCCAGGTTCCCCAGTGAGGATCGAGTACTGTAAAGTCGAGGGGAGAATAACCTGATATTCAAAGAACAATCAATAAAGGGCGAAATAGTTGAAGAAGGCAACCTTACTGTCGGCCTGCCACAACATATTCAAGAACGGTGTGCCCGAAATGAAGATAACTTTGATGCCCATGCCTTGAAGGTAGTCGAGACGAGCGACGAGGCCTTTGAGATCACCACCAAAACGAAGTTGAGTTTCACGCCAGTCGTTTTCGAACATTGTACCAAAGTAGTCATTATTGGAAGGATCGCCATCAGCGAATTTATCAAGGAGAATAGTGTACACAGGAAGAGCACGCCAGTTTCCGGGAGAAGACGTGTAAGTTGTATTTTGGCGAGTGGTAGAATACTGAGTAGGATCTGTAGCGTCCTTGTTGGTGTTAAGATTATAGTTGACGAGATCTTCTCTATACGGAGACGCTGATACAAGAGTGCGGATCCATGTTAAAAGAGGGAAGAGGTAAATGAAGGCGGAATTGAACCGCATGGCGGAACTAAACGAAGGACAAGAGCGAAAATAAGTGAAAGAACTTGAGGCAAGAGTAATTAGTTGGATGTCTAGAATTCTGGCCTATTTTGGTGGTCGGCCAATCTGCCCCGCATTAATCCGCTGTGGGAAGATCACAATCCTCGATCAACAATTTTTGATCTCTTGGCGGTAAAATTTCTCGACTGGGACGACTGGGACTCAGCTTAACTGAGCTTTTATAAGCTTCAATAAACCTCTTACAAGTATGCGCTTGTTCTTCTTGCATTTTGGCATATTTATCTCGTCTTACTACTGAGTAAGTACCATTTGGGACAAAACATCGCAAAGTCATACATAGTTCCAGCGTCGCGCCACATACCTCTGACCTCAAACTTGGTGTGGCACCACTGACGCTGATTTTCGCTGTTGATATCTGTGCTACTTTTCTCTGGATCAAATTCCTGCCCAAAAATCAAATTCGGCGTACATTCTTCATATTCATCGATTTTTTATTTTTCAAAGATATCCGGTTGGGATGCTCCCAGATGTTCTCTTCGTACCTTGAAGTCGTGATGCCTCTTGGCGCGTCAATTGGAAGCAGCAATCAGGGTTATATTAGTTAGCGTTGACTGCAATGAGGGGTATATGCATTCATTGTATATATGATCGGGCTGTGTAACTATAACAGGTACCTACTGTTTGCTAGCTTTAACATCATCGAAAGGCGCGTTGTAATAGCCATACGAGCTGAGTAACGTTGCAAGCCGGGGAAGGACTTCCACCTGGAACTCTTCAAAAGGATACGATTCACCATCAATGGACAGATATCCCTTCTCGGAAAGAGGTTTTATGCGGTAAGCCTCTGCCTTCAGGTAGTGCAACTGTAGGTGGATAGTCTCATCTCCACAGTTCAAGTTGATGAAGCGCGATAAATAGACGTACGCTATCATTCCAATATAAATCACCCTTAGGAGCGCCCCCAAACGACGCAAGGACGTCTGTCCTTGAAAAATTTGTCTGGAAAGGTACGGTGAGCGCAAAGAGATTGCTGGACACATGAGACTTACAGTGGACTGGGCTACGATGTCGATCAAGCCATCATCGGGTAGAGACACAGGGAAGGCCATGAAATCCCTGGCGACATAAGACTATGCACAAGCGGCGTATGTGATCCCATTTGCTCACCTTGCAACATACGGTCCTTTACCAGCGTACATATAGAGGAGAGGTTCCGAAAAAATGGTCCACCCTTCAGTCTCGTCCAAGTTCACTTTTGTCTTCGGAAGTGATGAGTCGGCATCTTGGGTTTCTTGAAGGATCAACTCTGAGCTAGTTTGTGACCGTTTAGATTTGAGATTATCGAACATCTTTCTCTTGTCTTGCTCAACGACCTTGTAAGATAACTGTACATTACATGACTTAAATTTGATCACTGTCAAATCAATTCAATGCGGGAAAAGACAGGATGAGAAAAATCGACCTACAGCCGCGGAATAAACCATACATGAAACGAGAATCACCCATCCAGCGCAGATCCTCGGTACCAAGGTCTAAGTCAGCCATGAGTCCCAAAGCTTGAGACATGAAAGAAACCGTTTGTTTCCCGTTCTGTGTGATTGAGAATACGTCGACAGGCATGGGTGACCCTGCATGGAGTATGAGGAAGAGAGAACCTAAGTAGATAGGCTAAACAAAGCACACCCTTTATAGCGTTCAGACTGGCCGCGACCACGTCAAATCCATCCTGGTATTCATGTTAACAACGACAGTTCAGCTGGATGGTATAGTCTCCGTGCCTCAATACCAAGAAGATTTAGGGATAATCCGTTTCCAGATCCAGTCGGAATAGGTGCGACTGGTGTTTGGAAAGCCTTACGAGGATAGGCGTGATTTGCAAAACCATTCAAGACTTCATGAATCAAACCGTCTCCAGATACCGAAAGCAGGGCATCGAACTCGCCAAGAGGCAGGGATTTCGCAATTTCATATGCGTCTCCGGTCTTTTTGGTGTCTGTTCGTTTGTTGAGAGGACAAGTCCGGTTATAATAGAGGACGGTGCCAGAACTCACAAACAACATCGAGACTACATCCCGCTGTTCGAAGAACTGGCTCAACTAACTTATTAAATACAGCAACTGCTTTGCCCTGCCGATTATTCCAGTCAAAAATGAAAATGGATCAAAGATTGGGGGTGGAACACGAACGACGCCACCGTGCGGATTGATTAGCACCTTCAGTCGACGGTTAAGTTTTTTATCTATTGAAGAAGGTAAACAGAACAAACAACAGCTCGATATAGCATAAATAACCTTTATATGCCCACTCTAGCATTGTCTTTGCCAATTTACCGGCTGCTTCGGCTCTACTTCTTTCAACTTGACCGTCCAGGTGTACCAACTCCAAAGGACCCTTTTTCTTCTTTCTGAGCACGTATGCAACCTTTAGCAATCGCGCATCAGGATGGTAGGAAGCTGCAATGACATTGTGTAAGGGGACTGTCTGGGGTTTCTTGTTTCCTGATATACGATGTGTGAATAAGACCATAGGATGGTAATGTATTACTCGCTCTTTGCTCACCAATGGTTACTATCAAAGCGGTAGAGGTAAGACAGTACCTGGTGACCTTTCCATGCACTTGTGCCTCAATGTCTATATCTGACATGCTGGTGGATGGAAAAGCATAGGGCGCAAGTTCGGCCATGTCTGGACCATGTTCGCTCGCTGCCAAGACTGGAGGATCAACACATTTTCGGCCCCCCCATATCTCCGAGCCCCGGATACCTATTAGTATTACCCTGTGTGACCAGTGCTTATCTAAACCGTGTCTGTCACATGATCTGGATCGTTTATAAAAGTTAGGCGCGTCTCTTGCTTGCATTCAACCTTTCTTTCTGAACTTCCACCGTGCAATCGTGAGTGCTTTGCTGACTATTTGCACTCATAGATATTTTGATGCATTGCTTTCCATGCTGGCACTCTACTTTTCCGAAAATGTAGCTCTTAATGGCCCCCAAAGTACGCTTGCGTCCCCGATCCGGTTGTGATTGTCAGTCTAACGGGTTTGTGTAGCCTGTTTCGACTGCTTCGAAGGCGCCTGCCTCCACTGCCGGGAAGGCACCTGCAAAAACCGAAGGTTCCAAGGCTGCCAAGAAGACAGCGAGCAAGAGTAAACCCAACTCTTCCGGGGTAGACGGCGAGAAGAAAAAGCGTAAGAAGGCGAGAAAGGAAACCTATAGTTCCTACATTTACAAAGGTGTGTCTCGTTGCTGTTATCAACTGCCTCGCTTAATAATGTTTTTTTCTCCAAAGTTCTCCGACAGGTTCACCCTGACACCGGGATCTCAAACAAAGCAATGGCCATTCTAAACTCCTTTGTGAACGATATTTTTGAGCGTATTGCCACTGAAGCTTCGAGTATGTGAACGGTCTATCCGAATCTCAGATGACTGATGTTTTTTTCCAATCAGAGCTCGCAACATACTCGAAGAAGTCGACCATCTCTTCACGAGAAATTCAGACCAGTGTACGTCTGATTCTACCCGGTGAACTAGCCAAACATGCCATCTCAGAAGGAACCAAGTCGGTCACTAGTGAGTGTCTGCTTGTCGCTTGGTAAGATTAATGACTGATAATAATGTCCTTTTTCAGAATTTTCAGCCGGGGCTAAGTAGGTGTACACTAGCTGCTCTGCTCGGATTATCCTTATTGTATTTCTGAATGTTTAAATTTCCTGTTGATAATATGGATTTGTTGTAACACATTCTATTTCGCTTCCGCCGTTCGTTCCTCCAATTCTTGATTTGAATGTAGTGCAATGAACTGGTAAACCTATTGGATTCGATTCCTTTCCTATTGCTCTGCATACAGAGGATGAAAAATCGTCGTCTAGCGGGCTTCGAATTGGACCACTGTAGGAGGGCCAGATCATTGGCAGGGGTATATTTGCAGAACACTGAGCACTTACTCCTTCTCGTCCTCCTCTTGTACATGATACGATGTCCACATTCTCTGCATCTGATAGGCTCTCGGGCACGAATTTCGTTCTTAGCGTTACAGTCTTATTAAAATTTCTCAGATCGAACTACAGTGTAGGGGCAGATAAAAGGCGCACCAGCACATAGGTATTCCATGTCTTGTCTTGGCGCCTGCATTGGAATCCCAGCGCTGGTCGAGTTCGTTGCTTGCAGGTGGTCGTCGTTGGTATTCATTGCTGAAGGAAACAAAGACAAACATCGTGCGAAAAAATAACCTTTTAGTTTTTCATGGTCTTCCGACTCGCGTTCAATTCTAATGGCCACCTTCTCGCCTTCACCTGCTCCTCGTCGTTCTTCTCGTTTACGGGGTGATGCTCGTCCGAATTCTCCGCCACGGCGTATCAGAATAGCTAACAGTACATCACGCCTCAGTACGCCAAACAGGAATGCCGATGGTACATCTGTAGCATCTTTAATGGACGTTGATGATAGTCGAAGTTCGGTTGGCTCAGAAAGGGGTTTTGCAAAAACTGGAGTCGAGCATATTTTTGCCAAGTCGGACCAGGTGATGGTGTCATTCCACGCGAATCTGCCTCTTGAAGTTACTCAAATTTTGAGGAATGCTGGTAAGCAGTATAATTTACACAACATGATTCACTACCATATGTCGGTTGTAGATTTCTATCGCGACGTGTACTCTGGAGAGATCGATACATTGACTGGATTCGCGTTGATTGTCTCGATGAAGACGTGCTTTGTCTGGCAACATGCTATGGTCTGCCTGCCTTCTTCTCCACCTTCACATATTCTAAATCGGCAGATAGGCCGTCAAGGGAATTCCTACTTGCTACATCTTTACTTGTCCTTACGATCTCAATCAAACGAGTCCCCCTTTCCATAGTCTAGTGCCATGGGGTTCCAGTCGGGAACCCGGTCTCATTCTCATATCGACAGCGGGTGAAATTAGATTGTGGGATAGTGTCGGGATTGGTCTTGCTGGTGGTGATCGCTACTCGACCACGTATCTTGAACTAATCTCGGAAGATATTGTCACTGGATTGAAACGCGTAGATGTAAGTGTGTCGAATGATAATTGGGATTCTCGTTAAAATGCCAGCGCGACAGACTCAAACCTACGTCGTATCCACTGCGTCTGGCAGTCTATACAAGCTTGTCCTGACTTCCACTGGTGGGAAATACCATTTGACCTCACATCCTTTCTCAAAACCCTCGAAATCATTATCGCTGTCCAGGCTGATACCTTTCCTCTCCGCGTCTTCCTCAACAACTACAACACACGTGGTATCGGAACCTGGTAATATAAGCGCTATCTCCCTTGGACATCAAACGAGTGATGGAGGCCGAGATATCTGGGTACTCATCAATTCGAGAGTGCAGCGATGGGTGATGAAATTGGATGGATGGGAAGAATTGATTCAGGACGAGGATGTTGCTGACCTTATTCGGAACGCTGTTCGAAAGACATTCGGCGACTCCGTCGAGAAGCTTGATACAAAACTGGACTTAGAGCTTGTGGATCTTGTCGTTGATAGGTATAATCTCGTATTTTTTTCTTTCTTAATATTCGCTCATGATCTTACAGCACAAATAAACTCATCATTCTAGTGTCGTATGCGGGTTTGGAGGAGGTTGATATGATGGCTATGGATGCCACTGGCATAAGGCGCATCTATTCTCTTGTGCAACTATTACCATCGGCAGACTCGTTCAAGGTGGATAATGTTAGAAGTGTTCCCTACCAAAGCGTGAGTTATTCCGCCCTCTGCCTTTTACTTACACCTTTATATAGACTGCGATCTAGACCTCCTCTTCCGGTGCTCCTATGCACCCTCGAATACAATGTCTTCCTCAAGGACAGCTTGTCAGTATTCAATTCGGAGATGCTGTCGTGCTCTGTGCTCGTGGTCAGTATAATTTGGAATAGACAGAATTCGATCATTCTAAAACTGCATACTAGCATCTGACTATCAAGAGCGTCTAGAACTAAAATCTGCTACCGACCGCACGTTGGGTGTAGGGATTATGCAAAGCGAGAGCGTTGTGTTGGTCTTGACAGCAGGAATCATAATGAAAGTGAATGTCGACATCGATAATGTTTTGATGTTTGAACCAGAGTAATTACAACTTCTTCTCGCTCCTGGCCTACGACTCCAAAGCTTATGGTATGAGGACAGGAATGGAAGGGCACACTTAATCAAGTCAGTGATGACACAAGCCATACTGTACGGCTCTTTGCCCAATGTGAGACTCAGTTTATCAGCCTTGGCGGACTAACCACAGTAACCAATGTTTAGAATCCCTTGCACTTCAGTTTTCCGCCTGAAGTCGACGAAGAAAGTCTTATGCGTGCGGCGGAACAACTCAGTGATTCCATCCTCCTCTCGGGCAAGCATTGATTTTTTTTTCTGCAGTACCGCAATTCTTACCATTTGCAGATCCTGAGCTAATGCGGGGTAACCAAGATTTGAGTTCCCAGCTCAAAATTCGAAAAGAACGTCTTGCCTGGCTCATTCAATTTATCAACGAAAACACTGCTTTGATCAAGGCGAGTATCATGCTGCTGGTTGGTACGACATATCGTTGACACATAGGGATAGATGTCTCAACGGTGTCGGCAAAAACTTGCAACTGATGCTGAAAAATTGGACGCGTCATTCGATCTTTGGGCGATACACAATAATCTCCTTGCGTAGGGAACATCAATTTTCCAGGAAACACATATCTGAACAAGTTTAAAGCACAGGCCCAACACATAGTGTTCTCAACGACGCTGTTTATGCGTATATGAATGAGCATGAGACTAACTATCATGAAGACTTTATGCGCGCGTTCTTCAAATTCCATTTGAACGATCTAGGGCTGGTCATGGAACAGATACCCGACGTGTGCCTCAATGCTGCTCAACAAACCGGTAGGAATATCGGAGAATTATTACCTGAAGCGAACCGTATTCTTTTGGTACGCGACATTCTCTTGAGACCTGGTACGGATGTGATATAATCAATGCAATTGACTTAGACCGTCTTGACGGCAGCTTTCAAACATCGCGACCACAACGTCATAACCTATGGACTTGACCTTCCTATGATCAATCCTTGGACGAGCACATCCTCTATCATCGACGGCATTATTGCTCTATTCGACACCACGACTGTGATTTCTACTGCTGTTACAAAGGACTCTGAATTACACCATCAGGTGCCAGAGCTTGCAGAAGTCCTGTTTGCCTGTATCTCACAGCGTGTGGAGAGGCTCGCCATGTTGGTGTTCCATGTTTTATGTTTTCGAAGTTTTTAATTCATTGTATACCTCCTTGACAGCGACGCTAAAGGAGGAACTGTTGGCATTGAGCGGGAGCTGCACGAGCTTCAGCGGAAGTTTGACATGCTCCGACCGGAGGTGCTAGAAACCCTCAGTATGTGTTCTTCCATAACAGCCAGTCCCTTGTAACAGTCCCTTGTAATGGCTAATTCTTGTAGGGAGGAGAGGTCATGCTCAAGCTGCTTTCACATTGGCTGAAAAATACCAGGATTTCAGCTCGCTTGTTGCGTTATGCCACAAAGAGACCATATACCCACCCGAGGAAAACCCCAATTTCGATCGTATCAAAGCTTATATTGAACGGTTCAAGGAACAATTTACGAACGCCCTTTATCGATGGTACATTCAGCATGGCAAGTAAGCTTCGTTTTCTTTCACTGAACATGAGGACCGAGTCCATATATACAGGCGAAATCCGAACGATGTTTTCTCAAGACGAGGCGTATGGTGCCTACATGGACAGGTTTTTCGAACGAAACCCTACGACATCGATATCCTGGTTACATGACTTGGGCAAGAAACGACACCGTGAAGCCGCAGCAGCTCTCCTGATTGAAGCTCAGCAGACAGTAAACCTGGAGGTCAAACATGTATGCTCATTTCCATTCCATTTTGAGTCATAGACAATTCAACGATGACGCTTATAGCTTGAGCTCAGTATCGGAAAGCTTGCCAATCTTGCATATTTGCGCAAAACGGAGGGGACTGCAGATGACGGTCTTTACGATGGTGTGACCCGTTTGCTTTTCTGGTGTTCCGTACACTCATTCAGCTCTTAGCTTTCCATGATGCTCTTGACGTTGTCAGTGTGCATAAGGCTCTACTTGACGAATTCACTGCCGTCGTTGCCAACATGCGTGGAAGGCGGTCCCTTGATACTCAGGTTGATATATTGATTCAAGAAAAAGCTTCGCTGTTGTCTGAAATGCCGGAACTAACAAACGTATGTATTCTTGAAATCTCGTCTCTCAACGATTCAGTCTGAACACCTATCGTAGATATTCAAAAATCTGGTAAAAGACTTACTTCAAGGCAAATCGTTATCGATTGAGGATACGGTGGACGTTTTGACTCTGAAAGACAACTTCGATTCCGTTGGAGATTATACTACTGCCCTTCATTTACTTGCCCGTTGCAATGTAAGACTAGTCGAAATTAAAACATGTAGAGAAAGCTCATCCTTCTTTAGTTGCCCGAGGCTCGCAAGCATGCCGCCTTCAGGACCGTATGGCGGAGAATATACCTTCATGACGAGTGCGTTCCTCATTCTGCACTGCAACTATTCTCCTGACCATGCAAATAGCTGGACCGCGATACAAAAAACAACTGGAGTTGGCGACGCAGAACTTACTCAAAGATTAAAAGAAACTGCGTTGTACACAACTTTCCTCGACATTCTATCTCACCCAGACCAGGATGAACCTGAAGGTTTCGAAACTGATCCTGATGTCGCGCTTGTTGTTCCGACTATCGAAGAAATCGCATCACGGTGGCCAGGCATCCCACAAGATCAGGTTGAGAGGATACACGATGACTACACCAGCGAGTGCGACAAGCTTGGAGAGTTTGAACTCGAAGAAGCATATCCCAGAGTAAGGGAGCTCGCTGAGTATGAGCTTTCAATAAGGGATTGAATATCAAAGGGTGAAGTCACTCGTATCGGATGCACTTTTTGTAGCGACCAGCTTATGATGTTATTATTTTGAAATGTGACTGGGAGCAGCCCACCCTTCGATATCACGATTTTTGTGTAGATTTAAAAAGTCCTGCAGGGAATCTCGAGTATTTCACTCGGGCAGCGAGAACAATATTAGCCCAATTTAGAGCACGCCAAATTTTGGAGTATTCGTCCACACGTGCGCTCTCCTGCAGCAGCCATTGCTTGTAGAATTCTGATAGAGCGTTCTCCTTATCTAAAGATGTCGACCCAGTAGGGAGACTAGCTAAGACGGCTTCTTTGGCGGTTTCGAATCGAGTGTTACTCTGTTGACAATATTAGAGAAGGCGGCTTATGAGTGAAATCAATGACACACATCTAACCAAAAATCCTGACTCGTATCATCCAGTTGCTGCCTTTGTAGTTTCCATTGCATTTCGTATGTGTTTGAAATTCGGGCAGGTTCTGGATCGAACTCCTGCAGAGAATAAGGATGATTGACGACTGCCGGAGCTGGTGGAGGAGGAACATCGTCATAGATAATAGGTCGTAAATGAGAAATGGGATCAGAAGGACCAATTAGATGCCTCTGCATCTTAGCAGAGCCATGAAGGAGACGGAAACAAGAATAGCGCAATAGCGATGATGGACGGAGGGGAACAAGCATATTCATAGTCAACATACTCCAACAAGACGTATTAGTATTACTACCATCTACAAAATGGCAGACTTAAAGTCTTATATAGCTAGAATTCGAGTCTACAGTACTCCTAGTAACGAGTACAGTACCATGCCCATGACACATTGAGTTTAGAAAAATTTGAAGACAGACTTTTTCATGTCTCTAAAGTGCGGCAATCCCATATCCTCAGCCAAGTCATCCAAAATACCACCTTTACCGCGAGATACAGTAGACAGCGTGAACTCCTCAGAATCGGAGGCCATCAATTCGTCGAAGAGATGGTGGGTCGGGCTCGCGCCGCCATACGTTTCTTCACCGCCAATTACGACCATCTTCGGCAAGTCTTGTTCTGGCGGAGACTCTATCGCAGTCGTGGATGAAGCTAAGAAATCAAAAGTATAAGGCTGATATAAAGTCAGATCGGCCATACGCGTTGAGAGTATGCATTCATGTAACGCACGATCGAAACCGCAAGTTCGGGCTCTTCATAGGCAGCATCGGGGAGAACAACACTAAGATAGTAAGGTGTAGGCGCAGCAGATTGAGACGCCAGAGGGATCCCAGGTGTTTCGCCCTCTTTAGTAGCATCCACTGAAGGTATTTCAGGAGGTGTGTTTACGTTGCTTGCAGACGCAACTGCGACCGAGGAAAGCGACTTTTCATGTTCTTGTATTCTCGATATAAGAGACGCTTTATTCCCTGATCTTAACGAATGATATTGGTTTTTCAAAATCTGAGGAGGACCATTAAAAAAGAAAACATACGGAGAAAGACCACGACTTCGAGCTTCTTTTCTGAGGTCGGAAGCAGGAACTTTCTCCCAGGATTTAGAGAGAAGGACAGCAGAAACGAAACTCCTGCGTGTCTGCGCGAGAGAACGAACGGCAGGATTGTTCACAATGCTCAGCGTTGAACGTAGCATGCCTTTAGGAGTTCACGTGTTTCAACCACGATCGACCCAGTCCGCTACGGGGCCATTTTGGCAATTTGAACTGGAGTTTTCGCGTTCGTTACTTGGAAGCTTCAACTTGTTTCTCGTCAAAACACAGAAGCCGGTAGACTTACAATTATAGAAGGTTCTGGGAGCTTGTAGGCGTTATCAATCTGCATCTCGCACTAGAAATTCATTCTGATCGTTTCCGATAGAGGTCCTGCCTCGTGTATTCCTGCAGGCCATCATTAGATTCAACCATTTCGAGGAATATGACTCTTGCTCTCTAACAGCCTTGGCCATTTTATAATCATCACTGCTACGCCTGAACATGCTTCTATCTCCAGCGTAAGCCTCTCCTCATCAATCATCATCTTGTCGAGTTTGAAAATGCTTTCCTTGCACTCCAGAGGTTCCAACGCCAGCCTTACGTCTAATTCCTTCTGGAACAAATTCAAATCAAAAAACAAGGAGCCCGATATGCGTGAAAAACAGGCACAGATGGCCCTCACAAGGACACGATTACTGACTCTCGCCTTTGGTGACATGGAAACGATACGAACTGTGCGTCCGCTGCTTTTTCTTTGCGTTCTATAATCCGATACTATGATATTCAGCTTCCAAGTTCCTTTGCTGTGAGCCTCTCCGGTCGTTCGATTCTAGATCAAACATTCACTTCGTTCGCTTTCTCAGGAGCTTGAACAGGCAGCAAGAGAATGGGCCCGGCCGCCTCCAGATGCAATATTCAGTCTGCGGGTACCTGTAGAATATGCGTCCATTCATGCTGCAGTGTGTATATTTGCTATAAGGTCTGTCGGCGCATTTTTTGATCTTTGCGAAAGCGTTTGGTAGCAGGACCCTACATCTACGTGAGTACCATACTCCAACAATCTTGGTCATTGCGCTGATAGCTTTCTACTAGCTGACCAGCGAGGACTCGTTCCAAATAGCGGCCATGGGTGCCCAAGGTCTTCGCGTCGAGATCGTTAGCGACGCACCACCACCTCCAGACGAACCTCCGTAAGTCTCGTCCTCCGTCGCAAGATTCGTTATATTAATGTTTCATATATAGACCTCCTCCGTGTGTACACCCTTCGTTTATTCTTTCACAAAAACTCAGCCTTTATGTCCGTCGTTAGGCCACCACCAGTCCTGGAAATGCCTGCTACTTTCAATTTGGAGCTTGTGCCTGGTCAACACGTAGCACTCGATACAACCGTCACCTCCGACGAACTCGATATGGCTCGAATGGAAGATGGAACTACTGTCGACGGCATGTTCTGGGGCAAGCTTGACATCGTTCACAATGGTGACGACCACAGGATGGAATTTAGCGGCACACGTCTGACAAACCAACAAGACTATTCCCCCGATTTCATGTTCGACTCAAGAGTGATGACCAAACTAGCCGTAGCCGCTAAGCCAACAACCGCAAAATGCAATTTGAGCCTCCTTACACCAGAAACGACTTACTGTGACGTTACGTTAATGTTCTCGCCGTATTGGAAGCCGGGGACTATCTGGCCCCCCGCAGAAAGTCTGGGAGACAACAAGGTCAAGTACTTCCTACGGGTACATCCCGGAGGCGCTCTCGAGCATTTTGACAGCGAGGTAGTCTCCACAGCCTTGTACTATGAGGCCATGTAAGCTCATCCGCAACATTAACCTCTTTTCTAGCACTTATGACACCTATTCTAGACCAGACGCCGGTATGCTCGACCCCGATGATGTGATTGGACCCAGAAATGGATACGCAATGTCATATCGGGATTTCATACCCCATCTCATAAATGTACTTGACCAGCTGGGTATGTCGTTATACGCCAGAACCAATTTCATCAAGTGTGTGCTATTTCTACTGTCGATTCGTCTTTCCTCATGACCTGTCGCCTCATTCTTTTTCAGCAACAACATTGCCGCCTTCGCCGCCCACAAAAACATTGCTTATCGATTCATGAGTCCCAGCAAGATCGCTGCGGCCGTGGACATCACTGTTACATCTGAACCATGCGTATTCACGCGTCTATTCCTTATCTTCAGGGGTCTCAATGATGATGAAGTTGGGATCTTTGCAGGTGCCGGAGAGAAGGAGGCAAACACTGTGAATTGGCGAGAGGTTGTCACTTGGTCAGAAGATTCAAAGGACCCGACGATGTTTCGGGTGCTCGAGACAAGTGTGCTGGAAGTGACATGACTACTACTTTTCTATTTTCAGTGTTTTTGGCGGTCGTAAGTTGAAGTTTCTCTCTGGCAGTATCTCCTATAATACTATCATATAAAAGTTCCTCTTCCTTGTCCCCCCGTTGTTATTCTGCTCTCCAATGCTGTAGCCTTTGAATTTGTATATCTGTCACTCGTCCATATGCCTGTTTGAGCAGGATAGATGCAGTCTGAATCTTAAATCTTCTTTGTGACTACATACATATTTTTCGGTGTTCGCGCTTGTTCGCGACAATGATTGCTAGTGGAATGATCGCTAGTGGTAGGCGTGCCCTATCAGTAACATTGGTGGCTCTTAACTTTTTCTTCCGAATCCTGAATCATCTGTGTTTCTGTAACCCATACAACAACTTTGTCGGGTTGTTGTCGGGTGCTTCAACGATGTGTTCACTTCCATATATGATCTTCCCGTCAATGTCAGTCTCACATCACATCACATCCTTATTTTCATGATATTATTCAATGTTATATCGCCTCAGTTAAGAGTTTCCGGTGTACCAAGGTGTACCGTTCTTGGCCAGCATCAAAGGTTAAATATTGTAACACAGAACTGAGAAGCATTGAATAATAAATATATGCTTCACCTATAACTTCACGATCACTTTGTTCAACTGCGCGACCATAATGTGATGATGTGAATCCAATATTGATTTCTGCATCATTCTTTGCCCTCAACTGATCAAGGCTCCCAAACTGACATCAAACGCCTCACTCCGTATAGGCATTTCCGGTGTATGAAACGGATTTTGCATCACTTTTTCCGCGTAAGTAGTGTAAATCTTCTGGAGAAGGACGTCGATAGATGACGCAGGTTCGGCGGGAGAGGTCAGCAGAATGAACTTCGTCCCTACGGCACGAGATCGGTTGAAGAATGCAAGAGAATAGAGATGAAGATATGTACCTGTAAGCGTCAGTTGCACACTGATCTTAAAGGTTTCGCCCTCGATGACTTGTGCGCCCGAGCTTTGACCAGGAATAGGAGAAAGACGAGAAGTAATGGCATGAATACCGTGCAGCGTTCCGGCAAGGACGAGATATTCATTTGAGGTCAACTGTGCAAGCCCATCTGGTACGAGGAAATGCAATTTATTATCGTCGATTCTGAATGGTGACATACAGTACCTGCAAAGCTCCGTTGATAGACTAATCCGCCAGCTTTGTTGATAACCTATGGGATATTGAGAATTCATGATCTTCCGGAACTAGCAAGAAACAAACCCAGAGCCCGAAGATGGCCATGAAGATAGATTGCAACTAGTCCTGTAGTCGCATACATTCGGTGGCTTTTACATAACTGGATTGAAACGTACCACCACGTAAAGATTTCCGATAGACTTCCTATAAAAGCTGCTGATATTAATGAGCGTTGAGAAGAACTTCAAAGTTGAGATGTGTTTGGACCGGAGTTCCTCGTCACGAGCACCGCGTGCGTCTTGTAATCAATGTCATTGTCAAGAATTTTCTTTTCATTGTGACCGCAACGATACGAAGTGATTTGCCTACCATGGCCAAACTATCAGCCTAGTATGATACCCCTCAACTTCAATACGAATACAAGCTAATTGATAATGCAGCGAGCGTGAGCGCGAAGCAAACATTGCCCGCAATCGAGTTCTGCTTGAACAACTCGAACTCAAACAAGCCGTCGACGGGCTTGGTTTCCCAGACAAACAAGCTCCTCCAAAAACAAAAGCAAAACCTGTTCAATCTACAAAGAAAGTAAAGAAGGAGACTGACGCGCCGAAGCGGCAGTCTGCGCGTCTTAGAAGTGCTGCGACCATTGATCCGAACGAGAGTCCCTCGAATAAGAGGAAACGCGAGGTATGTTGGGAATCAATGCCGCCAGTCACCAGGAACGCTAGCAGTGCTTGGTATATTCCTTTCAATCACTAACACAAATGCCGCAGGCAGCAGATCAGGAGCGTCTTGCGAAAGAAGCAGAAGAACGAATCGAAGCACAGGAGCGGGAATGGCTTGCGAAAAAACCACGACACGATGAACTAGATCTTGTCACTCTTACGGATGAAGTCTCTGCTGAAGCTGCATCTCTGTCGATCGCGCTACAGAACATTTCTCAGACGCCTCAAGCCCAACGGCCAGCTAATGCCGAGGCTTTCGTATTCGAAGAAGATGCGAAAGATCAAGCGCAGGTTGAACAGTTACGTGAGAAGCTTCAGGCCCTGAAGGTCGTCGCTAGGGCTAAAGTCACGGAAAATCGCGTGTACAGTGCTGTGTTTCACCCTGATTGTACAAAGGACTTGATCTTCTTTGGAGGTTCGTGGCGACTGTCAAAGTTACCAAGCACTCACCGACACGGATACGTAGATAAACATGGGCAGTTAGGTATATGGGATGCTAGAGCACCACAAGATCAAATTGACCACGACGATGAATCCAACGCTGATACTAGAGAGAATGGTAAATATTGGCGATTACAGGTTCACTGGCCCGCGACATCCAAGTCGGTATGTGCACATCCTGTGGAATAATCCCTTCTAAGTTAATAAATTTCCAACGAGCAGTCAATATCCTCTGTAAAACTGGACCCTATTGACTCACACATGGTAGGTCATTGAATTCGTATGTCCTTCCGTATGTAACAGCGTTGTGTCTCAAGAACAACACAGGTCTACACAAGTTCATACGACTGTACGATTCGGTCGCTTTCATTCACCTCTGGAGTTTCTCGCGAAATATTCACCAACGACGAGACGTTGATTTGTAGCATGGATCTTGTACCCAATGGACATGAAATGTGGATATCAGATGCCGCTGGTGGTGTTACCCACCTTGATCTTCGACAGGACAAATCTAAAGCGAAGTGGTACCAATTGTCGGACCAGAAGATCGGTTGTGTCAGCGTCAATCCCAGTCGACCCGACTTTCTATTGACAGCGAGTAATAGCAAAGAATTAAGGTATGTCTTTATAGATGTACTTTTCGCTGATAATTTATACCAAACCTCACCGCATCAGAATATGGGATACGCGCAAGTTGCGGTCCATAGCTACGGCCTCGTCTTCGGATGAATCACTAATTGAATTTGATTCAGCATTCGTCACTAAGTATCGCGAATCGAAGGAAGGTGTAGGATGCCTTCGTGGCGAATGGAGACACGATAAATCCGTGAGCTCTGCGTACTGGGATCCCAGAGGTAGAAGTATCGTCAGTACAAGCTATGATGATGCTATTAGAAGTAAGTCATCGATGAGAACATTCTTCGTCCAGGTACTGAGGTAGTTCTTAGTCTGGGACATCCATTCTCCTGCTTTCGATGGTTATAAGCCTTTCCCTTCGGCTAGGCCGTTCTGTCACATCTCACACAATTGCCAAACGGTACATATTTTTCATTGCCTGCTTGATAGTCAAATGTTGAATCGACCTGTCCATACATCAGGGAAAATGGCTCACAATTCTTCGAGCACAGTGGAATCCAAATCCAGAAGTTTACCCTCATTTTACAGTAAATTTCTCTTAAGCTCTGCGCTTTCTGCAGTATACTAATGCTCCTAATTGAGATCGCTAACATGAATCATTCACTGGATATCATCTCCTGCAAGGTTCGCTTGTTGTAGTACTTATAAGTTTCTTATAGCTTACGACTTGCTGATCAGGGTGAACGCATCGCCAGACTATCGGACCCCTCAAAGTAAGCATACATGTATGCTCAGATTATGATTGTTGAACCATAGATGATTTCTGAACCAGAATTACCGCTGTTCAAGCAGTGACTTGCTCACATCCGTCCATAGTGGAGCGAGCTGCCACTGGTAACGCCAGCGGAAGATGTGTCCTCTGGGCTCCTGAAGATGTTTAGCCCAGCCGTCCACCCACACGTACCAATGAAGACACATCGACTGCTCTCCCCAGTCGAACCTCGAAATACGAAATGACCACTAGGTGTTTGCCGTTATATGTTTGTGTATTATATAGATCAACGTCTGTTGGAATTGCAATTTCTTTATTATCGGGTCGAGGAAGATGACCTAGAAGGATCCCTGGCTATGTCAGATCCCATTTCTTTCAATCTACTCTTTATTTCAAGTCTCCTCTGTTCCCCATGCACGGTTGCTCGGAGCCTGGCTTCAGTGAGATTCTGTACCGCCTCGTTGTGCTGCCTTATATGGCTCGGGAACAGAATCAGCCCTGGAAACACACCAATCACGATGGACTTCGAGAACGTTCTGGATTAGACCTGACGCAGAGAATGTCCAAAATGACCATACCACTATCCCGAAGCCCAGGATCATATGGTCCTTCCACCTATCATCTGCATTACTATTCCATTCGTACCGTGATTCATAACCTTTGGCGACATTTGGTCCTCGGTTACGATATTGCTGATGCTTGTAGTATATATTCTTCCGTCTTGCAATCTCATCGGCATATTCATCGAACAGGTGAGCATTCTTGAGGCCAATCTTGTCACCCTTCCTCAAAGAATCATATGCGGCTCTTATAGCTTGGAAACGAGCATGTCGCTCGGAAGCAGGAGTCAGTCGACAATAAGGTGAATCGGGGTGATACTGCCGAACAAGGTCATAGTCTAATGCAAAGTTAACACCGGCTTGTAGATTGGGGAGCAAGGTTTACCAACATCTTTCCTTGATTTGTTGGGAACTACATCCGTACGGAAGATGGAATATCTCGTACGGAGAAGGTCTCGGCTGAGTGGGAAAAGGGAAACTAGGGCTAGAATGTGATGAAACACAGCGTACGCAAGATGGCTTTGAGCACCATATCTGAGAAGATATTAGCCAGCCTCGCAGTGATAGAACATGCATAAAGAATGATGGAGATAAGTCACACACTAGCTACTGTCACAGTGACAGTCCGTGACAAGGGATCACGCAATTCGGCTGCGAGAAAACTGCCCGGCAAATTTCCTTTTCCTTTAACCACCAAGTTTTTTTTTTCCTTCCCTCTTTATAGAACATGGTACAGTGCCTTTTGCTCGCACAAATGCACGTTATCTTAGTAATTTGACAGAGTCACAACGGCTATGGCGGAGGCAGCTACGGAGGAGGAGGAGGAGGAGGAGGCGGCTGGGGCGACGACAGGATGAGCAACTTGGGTGGGGGTCTGCGTTCGGTCGATTGGAACCATACAAAACTTGAACACTTCGAAAAGAACTTCTATGTTGAGGACAAACGAGTTTCCGCCCGAAGTGACCGAGAGATAGAAGAATTTAGACGAGTCAAGGAGATACGAGCAAGTCCTTTTCTTTCCTAACTTTCCTCTCAAACATTATCTTACTTTACTTAGATTCAAGGCCGCAATGTTCCAAGACCTGTTACGTCGTTCGAAGAAGTGGGATTCCCGGAATATTTGATGAAAACCATTCGTGCCCAAGGCTTTTCTGCGCCAACTGCTATTCAATGTCAATCATGGCCTATGGCGCTTACCGGTCGAGACATGGTAGCCATTGCTCAAACCGGTAGTGGAAAAACCATTTCTTTCGCTCTCCCAGCGATGCTACATATCAACGCGTGAGTAACATGCTTCGCTGATAAATACAATGTGTCATTGATCCTCGACTTTGCCTACAGTCAACCACTTCTCGCACCAGGAGATGGACCGATTGCATTGGTATTAGCTCCTACGCGAGAGCTTGCTGTTCAAATCCAACAAGAATGTTCCAAATTCGGGTACGGTGGTTCCTTCTTTCATTGTTCGTATTCTCTCATTAGGGTCTTACACAGCAACAATTCACGTATACGCAACACTGCAATTTATGGAGGTGCACCCAAGGGTCCCCAAATTCGTGATCTTCAGCGCGGAGTGGAAATTGTCATTGCCACCCCTGGTCGTCTCATTGACATGCTTGAAACTCAAAAGACCAACCTTCGTCGTGTGACCTATCTTGTGATGGACGAAGCAGATCGTATGCTCGACATGGGTTTTGAACCTCAAATCAGGAAAATAGGTCTGTTTGCATGCCATTCGACGAAGATTCCCTAATCCGATCGAAAACAGTTTCCCAGATCCGACCCGATAGACAAACCTTGATGTTCAGTGCTACCTGGCCAAAAGATGTGCAAAAGTTAGCAAGTGTAAGTGTTTCTTCTGTATTCACTGTTCAGATTTTGAATGGCTGTTTTTATCTAGGACTTTCTTACAGATATGATTCAATGCAACATTGGTTCCATGGAGCTTACCGCTAACCACAACATTGCTCAGGTATCTTTATTGTTCGTTTTATATGACATTTCATTCTGATGGTGCAATGAAAGATCGTCGAAGTGTGCAGCGACTTCGAGAAGCGCAACAAAATGATCACTCATCTGGAAAAAATCAGCTCCGAGAATGCGAAAGTTCTGATATTCGTTGCAACTAAGAGGGTAGCGGATGACATCACAAAGTACCTAAGGCAAGATGGATGGCCTGCCCTTGCTATACATGGTGACAAGGAGCAGTGCGTTCTCACAATATCTTTGCTTATACACTGTTTGCTGAACGACCTTGCAGACGCGAGCGTGATTGGGTTCTCGGTGAATTTAAGGCTGGTCGTTCACCTATTCTGATTGCCACAGACGTTGCGTCTCGTGGTCTTGGTATGTTTTTATCATTTATGTTGCAAGCGCTGCGTCTTTTTTTGTGCTGGTGTCATCCGTGTGGCCGTCGGGTTTGCTTGACGTTTCCATAGCTGGTGATCTCAGCACCACTACAACACTTCTCAATTTTCCTGGTGTCACTTTCAACATCTCAGGGTGCATATCGAAAGCAAGAACAGGCGATAATGGACCGGACCTAAGAGCAAGTTGACAATCCATCCCTCTAACCCCTCCACCATGGTACTCTCAGCGCTGCTCGCAGCGTTCTTGGGTTCAGCCAAGCGAACAATCTTTGCGTTCTTTTCTTGGTTTGGTATGGTTACGGACTCTGGTTTTGTGAATCGCTTCTCTTTAACCTCCGCGTGCAACGTCTTCCTGTTTCTGATTTTCGGACTTGACCGTCATCGTTTCAATGCGGTTGAGCCATCCCTGGGACCTGTCATGACATTTGCAGTTGAGAAGTATGATTTTTCCTTCAACGAAGCGCTTGTATATCTTTACTCTGTGGCGTTTTATTGATCATGCATGCTCTTCTATATCGTTTCCTCTCTCGACCGCCCTCTCGCTCCTTTCGTGTGTGGTCTGCTCCTTTACCTGGCAATTTTGTTGGCTGTCTCTTTCTTCAGACGTCAAGGATGTCGGATACGTCATCGTAAGTTCCTCGCTCCTTTCGCCCGTTCCCTGCGCAATATCTCTCATCATCCATCACAGAATTACGATTTCCCTAACAATTGCGAAGACTATATTCATCGTATCGGACGAACTGGACGTGCTGGCATGAAAGGAACATCTTACACTTACTTCACGACTGATAACGCCAAGCAAGCTCGCGAACTGGTTGCTATCCTGAAGGAAGCTAAAGCCACTGTACCTCCTCAACTCGAAGAGATGACCATGTTCGGTGGTGGTGGTGGACGTAGTAAGTGCCCTTAAGTTCCTCGTCAGATATTGACTGACTTAACCCCGTAGGCCGCTTCGGAGGTGGAGGTGGAGGTCGTGGTGGCCGAGGTGGAGGTGGCTATCGCGGTGGAGGAGGTGGTGGAGGGGGGCGTTGGGGTGGAGGTGGAGGTGGAGATAGCGGATATGGTGGTCGTAATGATCGCTGGTGAAAGGGTACGCTATATTCTTGGGACAGCTATAATGCTGTTACTCTGCTGCCGTTTGATTTGCATCCATCGCGCTCCTTGACTTGTTATATTCTGTATATGGCATATAGATGTAGCTTTTTACATACACCACTCTTGGTCTAAAGTCCCAAGTTAATCCCTAGTATTACTCATCCTATTGCTGCAATACATAGTTGATTCCGACTACTTTTAGCAATACATATCGTCGAAGCTTCGTTCTGTAGTGGATATTGTCTGTGCCTTCGAAGGTGTTTTCGGTGTGTTCCCAACGGTGGAATGATCTTTAAAAGCTGCCTGCTTCCGAGCATCCTCAGCTTCCATCTCGCGGCTGATTCCCCACATTTCATCATCATCATCATTTACAGCTAGAGTAACACCGCCATTAGCGTTCTTCGAAGGATTAGAATTAAATGCAGTAGCGAAAGACAATCCTGTCGGCGCGGCTGTTGAAGTAGAACTTTGACTATCCATCGCTTCTTCCAATGCTAGCCAACCCTCTATATCATCATCAACATCCATGAAACTCTCTCCTGCACCATTAGCAGAAAACTGTACTTCTCCATCCCGACTCGCTACATTGCTCGTTGTGGTTGTTGCACGACGAGCCTCGTTTGCCTGCTCTGTTTCCATCTCCTTCCAAATTGCCTCCATGTCCTGGTCGTCGAACTCGTCTCCTCCGGCATTCGACGGTGCTGCAGAGGAAGGTGGGCGTGTTGGTGGAGAAGGCGAAGAAGAAGCGTAGGCTGCTGCGTCGGATTCAGGTGCTAGAGATGAGACACGTCTGGAAGCAGCCCCCCTTTCTGGGTTCACAGCCGTTGTTGGACCGTCATCTGCATTCTCCTCTGTGCCCTCGTCTTCAGTATTAGGATGTGCCTTTCCGTGAGCCTCGTCGCGCCACATACTTAGCTTGTTCTGTGAAAGACCTTTCAATGGATGACAGGTGTAGTATGCAAAGGAGTATCGCGCACATGCATGAGCTTGGAATGACATAACTTCTCCACGCGATCAACCGTATCCTTGAACTGTGATTTTGGGTACATTCGATGAGTCCAATATTGATATATTTGCAATAATCGGTTGAGGTCTGTAGCCTAAACACCCCATGTCAGACTGCGATATGAGATCAGGTTAAAGCCACAGACAATACCTCGTGTCCCTTTCCTTTGATACGAAAATGTTTTGTGTCCTCTATCAATTGAGGAAAGCCGGTGGGCCCCACTAATCTAGCCTCGTCCAATCTCATAGGCTTCCGTCTCTCCTTTTCTCCGTCGTCTTTTCCTCTTGCCTTCTTGCCTTTGGACGCGTCATTCCCGATATCTGGGGGAGGAGGCGAGCTGCTGAGGATTTCGCGTAGGGGCACTTTTGCTTTTGCTTTTCTCTGCGCCTCACGTTCGAGATTAGCGTAGTCAATCTCTCGATTCCGCGCTAGAGGCACGTAATCAAAGTTAAAGTCATCGCCAACTACGCTGTCAAATATTTCGTCCACGTTGATATCCTGTTGTTGAGGAAGATTTTTATTCTGGCCATCAGCATCTGGACCATTGTTGAACTCGTCTTCGTCGTCGTGGTCGGGAAGAAATAGAGGCTGACTAGAGCTAGATGAGCCAGTAGAAGCCGAAGTAGAGGGACGAGAAATTATCTCGACCTCGTTGTCGTCGTCAAAAATGTCCATGTCGTTAGTCGCGTTGAAAAAAGGAGAATGAAGCTCACGCGTCGCGCGTTTGGCGCGCTTTTTTGCCGGCCCGAAAGCCGCGACTATGGCCACAACAAAGAACTTGCAAGTTCCTGTCGTGGAGGATGGGATCCGATACTGGACTGAACAGCCTGCAAGCGTGGATGGCGTACTAGGTCAGATCCTTAGCTTTTTTAAAAAGAATTTTGCTCAATTTATATATCTAGGCGGCTACGGAACTGGTGTACATATCGTATTCAACCTCTCAACATCCAAAAAGAGCTGATTGTCCCTCCCCACTAGTCTCTGCCTCGTATAGATGCCCTGGGATCACGTCTCTTTTTACTCCACTTGTACCCCGAACTCTGTACTGTAGCATCAGCACTCAAGCCCCTGGAAGCACATATCGTGTCCAATCCGATCCGCGCATTGGATGTTGGAGCAGGAGTAGGACGTGTTACTTCCGATGTTCTCCTCCATCTTGTCGATACTGTTTGCCTTCTAGAACCTGTGACTCCTTTCATACAAGAAGCTCTCCAAAATGCTCGCAAAAGTGCCGCAGCCAATTCCTCGTCGCAAACTAATGGCAGACATGCTGTTCACTGGCCTGGTCTCGCTGATCAGACGAAGAGTGTCATATTTTTGCAAGGGACTTTACAGGCTTTTGATCCAGCACATCCGATTGTTAGTAATGATACTTCCTCTTCGATCGCTTTCATCGACCGGATTGGGAGCCATCCGAATCCTGAGGACCCAATGACTGACATTAACTCTGGATTCGACGTGATCTGGTGCCAGTGGTGCCTCGGCCACTTAAACGACATCGATTTGGTTGCTTTCCTTCGACGAAGCTACGTCGCTCTTCGGGATCATGGGGTAGACGGTCACAACGGCAAGAGCTTGATCGTAGTCAAGGAAAATGTCTGCTCAGATGCAGAAGACGGAGGACCGAAAACTGTTTTTGATGAACAGGATTCCAGCTTTACGAGGTAACTGCAATCGAGATACGTGTGCAGCTCGTTAGACTGTCCTAATCACTGTCACCAGATCTGATATGGCCTGGAAGGCTGCATTTCGGGAAGCGGGTCTTCGACTCGTGAAGGAACAAGTGCAAGAGGGTTTACCAGATGGTTTGTACGTCGTAAAAATGTGAGTTTGTTTGATTCCTTATCGAGCGCAGAATGCTCAATGTAAAGGGCTCAGGTATGCCCTGAAATGAAAATTTGGGAGTATTATTGAATCATGGACGCGCGCGCGTGTAATGCGTTGCACCCATGTAATTTAGAGCGCGCACTGTACCTACTGTATTGTAACAGTTAAAAAGTTGTTGGAAAGCTCTGTCCCAAAGCGGGGCCCCGTATCATCCCGGCCTTTTTAAAAATGGCGTCACGCGATTATATCATTTTGGGGAAAAACCCGGCTCTGCGCCCCAAGCTCTCGAATCTCTTGTTCCCTGCACAGGGTAATCCGCCGGTTCCAGGCCCTCAATCCAGTTTCTCTTCATACTTCTCTTGCTACCGTCAGTGCTCATGCAGATAATCCGCAATGCCAGTCTAATTTCACATCGAATACCAATTCGTACTAGTCCTACACGGTTATCTGCATGGTCCGCTGCGGCCAGGTCTTTTTCCTCAAGCTTTCCGGCTTCCCTTTTTCGAAATTCGCTACAACCAGTTGCTCACGAAGAAGCTCATTCTGACCCGAGGCATGCCCGTATGTTGCGCATGCTTATGTTTGGCAAGCCCGGAGCGGGCAAGGGTACTTTAAGTGGACGTCTTGTTAGGAAATACGATATTGTTTCGCTTTCTACTGGGGATCTGTTGAGGATGCATATAAATGAAAGGTAAAGATATCTTGTGTTCCAGTCGAACGTCTAGTTAAATATTTCTCTAGAACCGAAGTCGGACGAATGGCCGAGGAGATTGTTGCTCAGGGGGGATTAGTCCCAGACGAACTCATGCTACAGGTCGTTACCAGTAAATTAGACCGTCTGCACAACAAGCACTGGATTCTGGATGGATTTCCTCGTACATTCGCGCAAGGAGAGCTCCTAAACACGCATCTCAAGTGAGTGAAAAACTCTATTAGTCATTCGTTGCTGCTGACAAGGTTATTCAGTAAGCAAAATACACCGTTAAGCTTGATCGTGAATCTTGATGTTCCGGACGACATCATTCTCAGCCGTATCTCGGATCGCTGGGTGCACCTACCTTCCGGTCGTGTGTATAATCTGTCCTACAATCCACCCAAAGTCGAAGGATTCGACGATGAGACAGGCGAACCCCTCACCAAAAGACCTGATGATAATCCCGTATGTATATATCTCGGTCTTTCCCAATTCACAGGTTTACTCAAACTTCCACCCCCAGGAAATCTTTGCTCGCCGTCTCGAAAAGTTCTACTCAACAACCTCACCTCTACTAGATTTTTACGCTCGTCTATCTCAGGCCCACATTCCAACACCTCCGCATCGTCATCCTCACCAGCACCCCCATCAGCTTGCTTTCCACACCACGCCGCCGCATCGCCTGATGATGCAGTCAATATCCGGAACTACATCCGATGAAATTTGGCCTGAGCTGGAAAGGGTACTGAAGGATGCTTTTCCTGGGTTGAAAGAGAGGGTAGAGAGTGCTGATGCACGGAGAAGGCATAGTCTAAGTGATGCCATTGCTTCAGCCTCGATGAACGCCACTATCTCAAAATAGAAACCTTATCTTGTCATGACCTGAGTGGGTTTTGACCACCTTATGCTTACTAATGCTTCAGTTCTTAATAACATTGATATTTGAGACAACACACCAGTACCCTGAAGACATCTTTCAGAGTTGTACATACTCGGCTTCTCAGAATTACATGCAAAGTAAAAAACCACAAAATGAACAGCTCCCCACAGCTGTGTAGCATTGGCATTGACAACCTTGCTCATACGAGGCGCGCGGAACAAATACTTCACAGGCACAACCATGAGGAAGTACCTCAACTTTCAGGCATGGTGAAGGCAGATCTTAGTCTTTCTATTGTACACAGTTCACAGTTGACTACCTTTTTAGTCAACACATAGGACAGGGAAAAAAGAGTTGTTTGCTTGGCTGCCTAGCTGAGTATGTCAACAATAAATATTTACTTGCATGAATTTCCAGTCAATGATGTCAAACACTTACAAATGCTTATCTAAACTTTGGGCAAGTGTTACTCTGGTGCGAGTGCTAATAAATCCTTTGCAGATATTGAATACATATTCATATGCAAACCGATTCCTAAATTTCTTTCCAGACTCGTAACTTTGAGGGGCTAACGAAGTTGCCTTACTCGAGAATCATTGACAAGGTAAGCTCTACACCAACTTTTCAAGGTGCCTTTATCTGATTTGCGCAGTAGCAACGAGGCATCGCTCAGTAATGCACTACTTTCAACTTGGTGGCTTCCGCGAATCTCGACATCGGTGGTGAGTGGAACTCGAAGCTTCGCGGATAGAGGATGGTTGTTTGTAGCTCGGAGAGATTCGGAACTGCGGTCGCAATTGCTATATTGCATGTGTCTTGTGTCGATAATGGAGGGAAATAACGAGTTTCTATGAACGGAAAACTTTGTGTCGGTCTAATTCATCTGAAACGTGAACTTTCGGTTCCCTTCCTTTCTCTAGGGATAACCCCTTCCGTATACGAAACGAAGGGGGCTCATATAACGACCAGAAAATTATCGCCGGGAAGGTATTCGAGGCCCTCACTGTGTCTACCTCGAACGCCAACGTGGCCAAAGGCGAATTCAAGTATCAGCCCAATTTCCAGTCGCACTACTATGAAGAAATGATGGAGGAAGAGATAAAACTGACACTCGGTATCCTTCCTTCGGGCGCATCCCTTCTCCTCCTTACTTTTGCTCAAGTCAAACAGCTATGTTCCTATTGGCGTTATTCTTTGCCTCTTCCTAAGGAAGCGCTTCAATCATCCGTCTTTGAATCTTTATCGCCAATTGAATTCGATGACATTGATTCACTGGCGGCCAAGTTACGCTCGCTAGCACCAAAGAGCAGAGGTGATCGAAGAGACACGTCTCGAGACAACAAGGCATTTTGCCAATTCGTTGATCTACAGGAAGGTAGCAAACGTGGTGTATTTGAAAACGTGCGACTGCTTCGACAACTCGCCACAAAACGAATTCCGCCGCCTCCTTCTACTCCAGGATTAGGAAACACAATTCACGAACCATATGCCCAGTTTTCAGTCCCCCAGAATTTAGATAAAACTCTATTGCCTCGGATCCAAGTAGCGGCATTCGCGTACACACTCTGGTTTGCTGGCAGGAGTAATCTAGATCTCCTTGATGTGGCCTGGGCGAGAGCTGAAGGGGGCATGCATGATTTGCGAGCTTCTCGCGATAGTGACACAGGGGGGGAACAAGTGGACTTTGGTTGGAATGCGTATAAAAACCAGTCAGGATCGATCAAGAAGACGTTTCCAAGGTCAAGGGTACAAGCTCAGAAGGATCCCGACTTTGGGTTGTGGCTCTTCCGAAAGCTCTTGGGATCCGAGATGTCAAATTATGCTTCTTCGTCGACTGATTTTTCGAGTTTTATACCAGACGGAATGTCTGCGAGTATGCCCTCGCATGTGGCGCACCTCATTCTCCTTGTATACGACGAAGTAACTACTCGTGCTGTATTCTCCAATCTTGGCATTGACGTTGCCTGTGCTGATAATTCAAATCAGAATAATGAGGGCGAAAGTGGCACTCAACGATGGAGATGGATCAAGGACGCAGGATTAAGAGATTTGTTAAGGGATGTGAGTACATGTGATACTTTCTTTCAAATCTGTTTTCTTTAATCACTCCTCTACCGGATTCAGGACTCATATGGCAATCTTGACCCTACTCGCGACGCGACACACACTCATAATCGTCCATTCCCCTCTTCCTCTGCGTCATCGCTGTATTCTTCGCGGTCTTCAAACCCCTTTTCATCCTCCTCAACTACGACTTCATTTGCCACCTCCCCTGATAGTTATCATCGAAGGCAACCTCATAATGATCATGTCTATAATCACGACTCTGATTTCGACGACCAACGTGGATATCGTTCAATGCCATCTCGCGCCAGAGAACGTCACAGCGACTACAACAATCCAAACCACAGATGGCACGGGAAACGCGAATTTAAATCAGAACGCGGGGACGATGAACACAGACAATTCAAACGGCCAAAACGAGGGCTTAGAAAAGACCGTCATAGGGGTGATCGTTTTGATGAGGATGGGTATGATACCACCTCAGGCGAAGAGGATATAATTACATCTGAATCGAATGAAAGGCCTATTGCGAAGAAGGAAGAAAATGACTTCAGAATCAAAGGCGAGCCTCGCGAAAGCGCCGCCAACGCTACTAAACGCGGGGACTCGTCGTCTTCTTCTTGCTCGGTCTCCAAACAGGAACCTTCCTGCGAACCCAAATCGAACCAGCAAACATCCCAGCAATCGCAGCCTCCGATCCTCCAAATTCATGTTATTGATCTCAAGACACTTTTCTACTCCTCCACAGGCTCTCATACTGGTGCGGACAGTGTACAGGGAATGGCAAGAGAGCTCAATTTGGGTGGAGGTGGAATACCACTTTACGGAATGTTAGGCAAGGGGGAGTACGGCTCTGGATGGGATGCAGAGTACGTACTCATCGATTTTTTGCATACCAATCTGATGGTCCGTTCTAATCCTTTTCACCCAGACTTATGCTTAGCATCTTCCAATTCTTCGTAGACGGACGGACAATCAATGAGCAAAAAGCTACTGCTTCCTCACGAATGGAGGTTGAAAAAGAGGAAAGGATCGAACGGCAAAAACGAGCAGAGGCGGAAAGAATGCAAAATCAAAGTACACAAGCTGGCTTGGATGATGACATAGACCCAAACGAGGTTAGGCCTCCCGCAGAAGGGCAAAACTGTGATTCAGAATTGGGGGAGGCATGGGAAGACTGGGGCGAGAGCGACTGATATCGAGCAAAACAGACTCTAGCAAGTACAGTGAGAAATTTAATGACTCCCGTAGGGTTGGCAATATATGTGCTGAAATCCGGTCTTGTTAGTACATAATCTAAGAGTGAGGTTCGACAAAGCAAATCTCACCACTCGGATGGTGAGTGGTGTGCAGACGTACAGATTCATCAGCGGAAAAAACGTAGAAGGTACAAAATGGGGAGCGAGTGATAAGATAGAATAATAATAATAACTTCGTAACGTCTTCCATGTTATGCACGTCGATACCTCCCCAGACCCAATGCGGATATATCGGGCGAAGCGAGACGCCTCGCATGTATACGTGAAGAGCAAGTATAATATCCTCGGATTTATTTCGAGTGGAACCTACGGGAGGGTATACAAAGCTGAAGATGCCTCTGGTAACCTGCACGCGATAAAGAAATTCAAGCCTGACAAGGAGGGAGACGTGGTGACTTACACAGGAATCAGTCAGAGTGCAATTAGGGAAATTGCACTCAATAGAGAAATTAGCCATGAAAACATCGTTTCGCTGAAAGAGGTCATTCTGGAGGACAAGTCAATTTACATGGTGTTTGACTACGCCGAACATGATTTCCTACAACTTATCCACCACCACTCACAAACTTTGCGCTGTCCGATTTCAACTGCGGTGCTAAAATCCCTCACATATCAACTCTTAAATGGCCTAGTCTACCTCCACTCTGCTCATATCTTACATCGGGATTTAAAACCTGCAAATATTCTGATCACATCCAACGGTCAAGTCAAAATCGGTGACCTTGGCCTAGCTCGCCTTTCCTCGCAGCCCTTACAACCACTGTTTGCTGGGGATAAAGTCGTGGTTACGATCTGGTACCGTGCTCCGGAATTGCTGCTGGGCGCAAAGCATTACAACAACAGTATTGATTGTTGGGCCGTTGCTTGCGTTCTGGCTGAGTTAGCCAGTCTGAGACCCATATTCAAAGGTGAAGAGGCCAAGCTTGATTCGAAGAAGAATGTACCATTTCAAAGAGACCAGCTGTTGAAAATATTCGAGGTTTTGGGTAGTCCTACTGGTACGTGGGTGGTGCATCCTTTTCATATATTGTCTAATCTCTCTTTGCATTGTCAGAAAAGGACTGGCCTTCCGTGACACACCTACCCGAATATCCGTCCCTCAAACGTCTTGATCTGTATCCAAATCGTCTGTACGATTGGTGTCAATCACGCCTTCGTTCTCAGGCGGGGTACGACCTGCTCCGGATGTTGTTTATTTATGATCCAGATCGACGGCTGAGCGCCAGAGAGGCTCTTGTGCATCCATGGTTTCTGGAAGATCCATTGCCTAAGGCTAAGTGGGTTTATTACTCTAACGAAAAAATCCTTCTCTTTCCGTTGCTCATTTGTTTTCACAGTGCATTTGCATCTGTTGCTTCCAATCAAATACCCCCTCACCGTCGAATAACTCAGGACGATGCGCCTAGCATGTCAATGACCATTCCGTTACAGCCAGGACAATCGGGAAATGCAGGTCAATCTCTCGTCCTTACCATTCGTTGCTCAATGCACTGATTTATTTGGGCTGCCTTGTCACAGCGAATGCACCTGGTCCACCATTCCCACAGTCTCAACAAGTCCTATCTGGCTCTTCGCAGCAGGCACAGGCTCAAGCAAAATCTGGTCATAGCCATCACACTGGTACGAGTGGAAGTCTAGGAGACGCAGGACCAACAGTGTATGGACCACAGGGGCACGTTCAGGTTCATGGTGCAACAAAGCTAAGGAAGAAACCAAGGTTAGGATAGGGAACAGAGTTCATAGTAGTTTACTTCATGCAGGTGCAAGGTGTAACAATTCTCATTGCGCTCAATCATATCATCTTTATTTAAACACCTCAATTATATATCCATTTAGACACCCGTCTCTTGTATATTCGCACTCACTAGATTGCCTTTTGTGTGGAATGGTGCTGATCTTCAGGCCACCAACCAATCAATTCCCTCATACGCTCCACTCCGACTACACCGCCGACAGTGCTATCCCCTAACGCGATGACGGTTGCCTCTGCAACGTGGTCGACGTGTATTGGCGGGATTGTTATCGCATTCGCAATGCTATCTAATGGAGAACCCAATGAAGCGTCCTTCGAAGGCCCATGTGCATTGCGCATTGAAAGAGATGATTGCGGTGATAAAGCAGCACCGAGATAATGCAAAAGTTGTGAAGGTTTTGGAATCCCCTCAGGTATTTTACGGTGCAGCGACGCGGACAGGTCGAATATTGCAGCTGCAGGGGTTGTCAAGGGGCGATAATGCGCGTGGTATACAAGGCCTGCATGTAAGTGTGAGTAAAACGACAAAAAGAGTTGACAACCGTCAACTAGAAAGGCTCGTGCAAGAAGCGAGGTGGGTAATGGCGGATATGTCAAGAAAAAGCATAGTTAGACACGTACTAGGTCTGATATACACGCCACGATATTGGCCCGGAGGAGACGTCGATAGCATAGCCTCAATACCCATTTCGGCTTCACGTTTCGTTTCAATATATCTTGCTGGAATTATGGGCCTGAATACGTCCTCCGCAGATATATAGACAAATGGTCTCGGTTTCGGAGATTGTTTTCCTTGCCCAGAAGAGAGAAATGCTTGACATACCCGGAGAGCTAGCGCCACGATTTGGTCATACCTGTAATGCGAATCAAAGAATGGTGGACTTACCGCTGTCGCGATTTATGTCCTCATAACTCCCTTCAGAACTACCCTTCAAAGGATTTTGGAACCCGAAAATACTGCCTAAGGCACTTCCAATCATTTTGGTAACATTTCCCTCTCTTATTGCCTGTTTGTACTTGCCGCCGTCTTCAATCAGAGTGCCAAGCGTGTGGACAACTCCATGGACGTCGGCCAACACGTCCGAAAAGGTAGTTGGGTTGTGTGCGGAGCCTTTGAGCCAAGTTACCTGTGACAAGACGCGTCATATGTGGTATAACGATCATTGGCGTTTGTAAAGAGAGAGGTCGCACTTTCGATGTCCATGCGGGAGCATGTCCTTTCGGCGTGGTGTATGGGCGCCCCGAGGAGCTGAAAAGTGATCATGTCGGTCAGATTCAAGGATAGACCGAGGAAATAAAGATATATACCTGACACTGGTAACCTGTATGCCCTTTGCTAATGCAGCACGACATATCGCCGAACCTATTCCGATTTTGAGGAATAAACAGAGGGAACGTGTGCTATTAGCCCACCAATGAATCCATTACCACCCACAACGAGTAATTTCCGAACAGGTGAAGCAGACATTAAGGGGTCCGAATGCTGGGACTATCCGAGAACACGCTACCACCGCAAATGAAGGTGTTCCTGTTAGAACACAAAAAAGATGAAAGGGGTTTCGAAGAAAGTAACAATGTAAGACGCCAGATATAATTATTGAACACGGTACAAGTGCCTTGGAATTGCCGATTCGCTGAGTTTCTGGAATGTTTACACTCTGTACATGTACGACATTCACTGACATTCATTGAAAAATCACTTGGATTGAACATCGTAAGCTCAGGTTTAAATACCTTAGCTAGGATAACTTGTCACACCAAATCGAGATCTACAAAAGAGCACACAGTTCATACATAGAAGGAAAATGATAACAATATGCAAAGAGCTATGTAATTCCAGGAAAGGATGATGCAGCAAGAACTTGAAGAGAAAAACACAACATATGACCGACTGTATGCGGTATAGGGAAGGAGGGGACGAACACAAAGGCGGATCACTAGGATAAGAGTCATAAACACTAGGTCGTAAGAATCTTGAAATCATAAACATTGGCTGTATGCATGTTATGCCGCTTTGTCATTACTATCCATGACTGGCCTCCAAAGACGAAAAAGGGCTAGCCTGCCCGTCAAGAGCGTCACAAGAAATAAGAAAAATGAGAGGAGAATGCGCGTTTAGTCGAAGGACCAAGATACTGTCCAAATAAATGAGAAACGTAACTATAGAGGTGAAAGTTGACTTACTATCGAATTCACCCACATCCAAGCTAGTGAATGACTCGAAAAGTCCGACTGACATGTCGAGGGAGTTTGCGTTGTCACCTAATCAACGAGGATTAATCATCAATGAGAAGGTACAGAAATGAAAGGAATATTCACAAGTAGGACAGTCATCGGCAACCGTAGCTTGCATGGTCTGTATTTGAAAATGTAAGTTAGACACAGCTTATGGAAGGGGAAACTCAGCAATTACCTTTCCCAAGCCGGTGATGGTGACCGTCTTGCCACAATACTGGGACGTTTCACCAGAGTTGCCATAACGATCTTGATCTATATACGCAGTGAGATCGAGCGCACGTAAAGACCCAGAACACAGTAAAATGACTACCTATAGCGACCTAGGAGACAAACAAGTATGAATGACTGCAAAAGGACAGGAAAGACGACAACTTACAATGAAATCATCATCCGAGTGTACAGTACCACAGGCACCAGCCACGCTGCAAATATGATCAGTACCGGGTAAGCAGTCAGGACCAAGAAGACCTGTACTCGTTCTGAGTGAAATATGTGGCACTGCAAATGGTACAATGCATTAGCGCTGTCTATGACTAGTGCCATTGGGAAACTTACTGTCCGCCGGTGAAAACCTCGGAGGAGCCGGTCGAGGAATCAACAGATCCGGTGGGAGTCGCCTCAGCACTGGAAGACGAAGTTGTAGGGGTCTCCTGAGTTGAGGTAGGAGTGGGAGTGAAAGAAGATTCCGAAGAAGTGGTGGGCTCAGAAAAAGCGGATGAGGACGTTGGCGAGAAAGCTTCACTCGTAGAGGAGAGAGTGGCCGTTGAAACAACAGAAGTAGAAGTTGATTCGTCATCGTCGCCATCATCACAGTCGTCGGAATCATCATCGTCGTTGTCATTGTCTCCATCAGCAGGAGTTGTCGCCGTAGATGTCGCCTCTGCTGCACTTGCGGAAGCGGAAGCAGAAGTCGAGGGAATGCAGTAAGATGGACGAGCAGTCTCAAGAGTTTCTGTCGCCTTTGAATTGTAGTATTAGAATCAGATGGGAAAAAGAAAATCAACGAAAGACATACAAGCATTGGATGGCAGCACGCGTTGAAGAAAGTCGCGTTATTATGTTGGTACTGGCATCCGATGGCGAGATACCTGGTATGATATGTTTGGTAGTCCTCGAGGTAGCCAACAGCATAAGTAGAAGGTGTTTCTTTACGGGGAACAACATAGCCAACAGCAGGAGCTGTGACAGCGGCAGAAAGAAGGACAAAGGTGGCGATGGATAGGGCGTGCATCTTGGAAGTAAAGATGGGGACTTGCAAAAGATGGTGATCTGTGAAGGATGGATTGGTGGGCCTTTTAAAGGGCAAGTTTGAAGGAAAAGGAAAAGGAAGACACGAGGAATTCGCGAAGAATCCAAGGATTCAAAAGAAAGAGGAAAAAAAGCGACTGAGGCCTGGGAAAACTTGTTTAAACTTCTTATACAACAACCTGCCGTAACGCCTACCAAATTAGGTACGACACACTTTTGACACGATACACGATGAGTGAATATCCCGTTCACCGTGTGGTCGCCCTTCATTGACAAAATCTTATCAGGTTACAACGAAAATCCTTTTGCTTCTTCGCAATCTCTCGATACAAATCCTTTTGAAGACCCAGCGACATCGCAGGCAGATGCTGCAAGGCTAGAAAGTATCCGTCAGCGCGAAGCCGACCTTGAACGGTATACCCTACTCTCGTTTCCTCAACACATCTGAATGCTTACACCTTGCATATGCAGACGTCAACGCGACTTGGATCAAAGAGAACAACAGCTTCAGCATCATGGAAAGAACAACTGGCCATTCTGTATTTATGTTCTTCTTTTTTCAGTTCTACGTCTGATCCTCCGCAGTCTTCCCTCTTATTTACCACGATATTTCTGTGGAGATCCCAGAAGCATCAAGGCCTTTGATAAATCGGCTCTACCAACTCTGGCTCGTACTCTTGGGAACCCTCGTTCTCAACATGATTGCCTGTATCTTCATTCTCATAGCTGGATCCTCAGATGGTGGAAGAGATGTAGGCGCAGCTATAGGGTATGTGCACTCTGCAATCAATTTCTAGCCGAAGAACACCTTCTAACGCGTCGTGAAATTTTAATAGATATCTTTTCATCATCACAGTCACGTCTTTCCTGTTGTGGTATCGGTAGGTGTCATTCTGTACTTCATTATCCCGTGCTAATATCATCGCGCTAGTCCCATTTACAACGGTTACATGAAGGTACGCAAAGCCCAGCTCGCGTTAAACTTTATAGACTGTCTTACTTTCGTTGACGCTTCTTAGGAGCAAGCCCTGTATTACTGTAAGGTTCCTTTCCCCCCGAAGCCGTCCGTTTGTTCATCATGTTCTCGAAGACTTTTACTTCTTCTTTTGTGGCTTCCATTTACTCTTCAGCGTGTACATGTGCGTTCTCCAGAATTCCGATCCTCCTCTTTCAAACTAACTTTGTTTTGTTCGTTCAGGATTATCGGTGTTCCTAGGTATCCGACCACTCAACGTTTTCCGAGGCAATATGTTTGCTCACCTCGGCTTCCCTTCTCTAGTACCGGATCAGCGGGTCTCATACAGACCATCCAGATGTTCGCTGGCCATCATTGGGTCGCTGCGATACTCGGTCTCGTTGCCACTGTTGGCTGGACTTTACAGGGGCTGGGCAATGCATTTTATTATCGTCAAGTAAGTTTTCCATTCGGTTTCCGCCCCGACGTCCCTCAACCTCCTATAAAGATTTATACTCATCATACTGCTGCGGGCCACACGATGGAAAAGGCAAGCTCACGATTGTTCATATTAGCTTTAGCTTTTAAGCCACTTATATTCCAATCTTTTCAGGCCAAAACGGAGTTGGCTTCTCATGGTGCGAAAGCCTACTTTACACGAGGATGAGTTGTTGTTCAATGTATCAGACGTTCCTGTAATTATCATGTACGGACGATGAGAATGAGAACATTATTCGTTAAACTTCTATATGTATGCTAATCAGAAATAAACTGACTGGGTGAAACCTGGTGAAACTCAGACGTGTGAGAAACATGCTGGCGATCAACGGTCTTCCAGTCCCAGGGTGTGTTAACTTGTGGAGATTATCCATTGCTTGAACGTTGACGTCCATTCATCATCACAACATACTCTACCCAGCCTTTTTAACTTTCACATATTGTGGGCCATGACAGGCTTAGTAGCCTTGACAGTACCATCTGCGACTAAAGTGCTGTTGCTACTGGAATTGTTGCCCCTAACAGCCGCCTTTAGCTGGACCTTCCAATCTGCCCCAACTCAATGCCAAAATCTTTCTATTTCTATCTCTGGTGGAGGAACTCCTCCATATAGTGTCCTCATTATTCCCTCTGGCTCGACACCGTTTACGAATGGCACGGAAGTTCGAAAAATCATTAGCCAGCAATTTTCGTCAAATTCAGTCAGCTTTCAATTAGCTTATCCAGCGGAGAGTCAGCTAGTTGCGGTTGTAAGCTTTCTTTGAGTGAATTCTAGTCGGCTGAGTCATACTCTTGTTTAGGTTAGTGATGCGACTGGATTTGGCACTGGAGGCACTAGTGCTGAGGCTGAAGTTGTCTCTTCATCCGACAGCAGCTGCATAGACGCTAGTAAATCCGTTACACCCGATTGGTACTTGAATCTCGACCCATCTAATCAGCTTGTTCAATGTGAGTTCGACCGTAAACTTTGACGAGTCTTCTTGAAACAAAACTTCTTGTATTTGCAGGCACGGCGACAAGAATATGGTGGACTGAAAGCGACGTTTCAGGGTATGATTTTGCTGCCTGTATCCCGAATATTTGGCTTACGCGTTGAAAGAAACCCATTTTTTTTTGGTGTCATTCCTGGCGGTGAATCCTTTGTGATTCCTGAAAGCAATGTCAATACTACATCCGATACTGGCACTGGTTTCTCTTGGACGCCCAATGTTCGTGAAGGAACTACCATGCATATTGTCGGTAATGACAATAATGGCAATGGTACGGGTGGCAGCTCGCGTCTGACGGTCGGGCAAAACCTTCAGAATGACAATTCTTGCCTGAACAACAACAGTCCAAGCTCAACGGCTGGCACTCCAGCTGGTGGCTCCTATCCCACGGACACAAGTGGAGACTCGTCCGGCGGGTCTAGTACCAGCAGCAAGTAAAGATTTTCTCCTGTATGCTAGAATGCTCAAACTGATCATGGTTCCAGCACCAATGTAGGCGCAATTGTGGGCGGTGTAGTGGGTGGTGTTCTCGGGCTCCTCGCACTTCTCTTGACTTTCTACTTCATCCGTCGTCGCACCAGGCAAAACCGTAAAAACAACGAAAAACCTGTGGATCTGCTTCAATCCGATGAAGGAGATGAGCGACCTAACGGACCTGGCGAGCCTCCAGAATACTACCGTCCCGATCCTTTCATTGTTCCTGATCCTACCTACGATGAGTCTTCAGCCAGCGCGAGTGGAAGACCATTGAGTGCTAGTGAACGGCCAACAAGTAGAAGCGGCACTCCAGACATCGCTTCCTCATCTACTGGCACGAGGAAAACTGGCGCACCACGAGTACTTCGCCCCGTGAATATCATTCAGCATGACGACGCTGGCCCTAGTGAAGTTGGTGGAAAGAAAGAGGAGGAGCCCGAGACCATTGAGCTGCCTCCCGCTTACACCAATATCAGGAAATGATTAATCGCTGTGCAAATTACTCCCAATGCATGTAAGAATCATTTATCACGCGCTTATTTTGTTGCGTTATCTTTTGACGGTACTTGAACGTTCTTCGCACCTCTATATTTTCAGTTGTAATTAATTGGATACCACTTTCGAATCGTTGTGTAACTCATGCGGGTCTTCAACCTTCATTGGTCTCCTAGTCATAGTATTTACACAAGTTGGACTTGAAGGCTGTTCTGTACATAGTCATGCACCCACTGTCCTGCTTTACGTACTTATGTACTACAAGAACCGGAACAAACAATGCAACCAGGCTACAGCCACCAGGTCACAATGCCGTGAGGCCGTGGGAAACCAATGATCCATGAAAAAGGCGACCTCAAACTGATTTCTTCATCCACCATCATCTTAAAGGTATGCTCCTCCATTTCGTGAATTGTGGCAAATTTCACGCTTTGTCACAGTCAAAAAGCTTCTTAAAAATCATAAAACCTTTTTTTCATAAACAAGCGGTTGTTTGTTGCTCTCCTGTGTGAGTCCTCTTATCCAACTAAAATCGGCGCTGTCCACAAACCAAGAACCCTAGTCGAAGAAAAGTTCATAAAGCAGTAACGACCTACCTAAATTTTTGAAAAAACCCTTTCGAACTGCGCGCATCCCCCGCCTCAACGCAATAAAACTCATATAACACAATGTCTGCTCCTGTTGTAGCTGAAACATCCGCTATTTCGGCCGTGGAAGCTGCTGGCGTCCCTGCCGTCGCTCCTCCTTCTGGTGCGGCTCCCATGCCGGCGATGGCTCCCGCTCCCACTCCCACTTATGCGCCTCAGGGCTCGGCTGCCTCTACCCCCAGCGCCTCTCTTTACGTCGGAGAGCTTGACCCCACTGTCACTGAGGCTATGCTTTTTGAAATTTTCAACATGATCGGGCCCGTAGCCAGGTATGTTCATCATCCGTGTTCTCAAGATAATCTCCGCCTACAAATAGCCCAGTATCCGTGTTTGCCGTGACGCAGTCACCCGTCGTTCGCTTGGTTATGCCTATGTTAACTATCTCAACACCAGTGACGGTAAGTTTATCAGGTTTTCTGCGCATACATCTTGCCGATTTTTTGGTGTCAGGTGAACGTGCTCTTGAGCAGTTGAATTACTCTCTTATCAAGAATCGTGCATGGTGTGTTGTCTATATTGTATCTTTCGATGGTCTTCAATACTTATTCTATGTAGCCGCATCATGTGGTCTCAACGTGATCCCGCTCTCCGTAAGACGGGTCAGGGCAACATCTTCATCAAGAACCTCGACGAGCAAATTGACAATAAGGTGTTTAATCCGATTTTTCACTTATGCCACAACTACTGAACACTTTGGACACACTATATAGGCTCTTCATGACACCTTCGCGGCATTCGGAAACGTTCTTTCCTGCAAAGTTGCCACTGACGAGCATGGTCGCTCTAAGGGCTATGGTTTCGTTCACTACGAAACCGCTGAGGCAGCTGATGGCGCTATCAAAGCTGTCAATGGTATGCTTTTGAACGATAAGAAGGTTTATGTCGGTCATCATATCTCTCGCAAGGTGAACAAAACAACATCACTATTTCTTTAATACTCATCACTGTAATACAGGAACGTCAATCCAAACTTGATGAGATGAAAGCACAGTTCACCAACCTCTATATCAAGAACTTGGATCCCGAAGTCACCGAAGAGGAATTTCAGCAGCTCTTCGAACCATATGGCAAAGTCACTTCTGCCATTGTTCAAAGGGATGAAGAAGGAAAGAGCCGAGGCTTCGGGTTCGTCAACTACGAGTCTCACGAAGACGCTCAGAAGGCAGTCGATGCTCTGCATGACACTGAGCAGCATGGCCGCAAACTTTTTGTGTCTCGTGCCCAGAAAAAGGCTGAGCGCGAGGAGGAGCTGCGTAAGTCGTACGAGCAGGCTAAGATGGAGAAGCTGTCCAAATATCAAGGCGTTAACCTTTACATCAAAAACTTGGAGGATGACGTTGACGACGATAAATTGCGCGCCGAATTCGAACCTTTCGGCACTATCACCAGTTGCAAGGTAATGCGCGATGACAAAACAAGTTCCAAGGGCTTCGGTTTTGTCTGTTTCTCTTCTCCGGACGAGGCAACTAAGGCTGTTGCGGAAATGAACAACAAGATGATCGGTTCAAAACCATTGTATGTCTCTCTTGCTCAACGTCGCGAAGTCAGACGCCAGCAACTTGAGAGCCAGATCGCTCAGCGGAATCAGATCAGAATGCAACAGGCTGCTGCTGCGGGTATACCTGGAGGATATCTCAATGGACCGATGTATTATCCTCCTGGTCCTGGATTCCCTCCTCAAGGGCGCGGTATGATGGGATACGGTCCGGGAATGATGCCTCCTCGCCCTCGTTACCCCAATAATGGCCAGGTCGCCGGTCTGCCTATTCCTGCGCCTTATCAGCAACCTCCCCAAGCATACGGCATGCCTGGTTACCCCGGTCGTGGTGGCCCTCGTCCCCCTGCTCCCCGTGGCCCCCCTTCTCCAACTCTGCAGAACGTTGCTCCTCCGCGCCCCAACGGCGGCGCCCCTCTTAACGGCGCTTCTCCCAATGGTGCTCCTCGTGCACCTGGCCCTCAGGTCCAATCCCGTCCTACTGGTGCCCCTGCTGCACCTGCCGGCCGTTCTCCCCAAGGCCTACAACCTCAAGGCCAACCGCAGGGATACAAGCTCAACCCTCAGACCCGTAACGTTCCAGGGCAAGCTCCTGTCCCTGAAATCCCGCCCTTCAACACGGCTGTGCTCGCCAACTCCAGCCCGATGGATCAGAAGCAAATGCTAGGTGAACAAATCTACATGAGAATCGCTGGGTATGTACTACGAATGACATGTTCGATTTGGACTAACTGACATTCTTTATCTACAGAACTCAGCCCGAGTTGGCAGGAAAGATCACTGGCATGCTTCTTGAGATGGATAACACTGAGCTTCTTCAACTCTTGGAATCTCAAGAAGCCATGAACAACAAAGTTCAGGAGGCTCTTGTTGTTCTCCAAGAATACAGCAAGGATGAGTAAGCGCTTTATTGCGCTTACTTGACCACTGGTTGTACATGATGTTAGCCGTCTCTTGGATGGATACAACTGAAGTATCCATCCGTCCATTCATTTGACTACGTCGAAATCACCCACCCCATGCTGTGTTCTGTATTCGCCTCCTTTGTATCTGGTTGTTCATCTTTGCCTTTCTTGTCCCCTCGGGTCAATTTCACTGCAGGTGTTCGGTTGTACTTACTGGATGTCGCTTAGGGATTTTATCGGTCGTTCCTTTGTGTTACTTAGTGAAAGAATAGAGATGAACAACTGCTGCTTGAATCATAGACCCGTTGCACTGTGCTACACTTAGGTGTAGTTGGTGTCAAAAACAACTTGGTGTCCGTCGCATCCTGGTCTCAAAACAAAGGGAGGCGTGTGAAATGGTACAAAGTGATTCGGATGTGAGGGAAACACGCTCTCTTTCAGTATTTCTTATCTGGGGAACAATGGGAACCATTCTCGTCAGAGCTTTGACACTCCAGTGCACGGTAAGTATAAAGCCTTGTTAAAAATTATCTCTAACGCTATCAATTGACCTCCACGACTCTATGAATACATTGGATATACTTCTGCGCAACTATTCTGAGCCCGATGAATGTGCATACATTGTTCATTTCCCGGGCTTGGGCTTTACACCACAGGCCTCGTTTCATAGAACAATACCTCTCCCACCTTTTGAGACACTCACCGCCCAAATCATGTTTTTCCAAGACGTTGTACCGGAGAAAATGCCTCTTTCTCGGTAAGCTTCACGACTCCCGTTGACAGAGAAATATTTCCATACTTTTCGATTCTAGAATGTTGCGAACCTTGTTCCATGTCATCTCTCGCCTTGTACAACCTCGTTGGGGTCAAGATGGGCAGTTTTCAATTTCCAATGTGTCTCTGCTGGTCTTGGATTTGAGTGCTGAACATTATCCAACTCATGCCCTATTTGCATTCTCGCCACGCGACCCATCGCGGATGAGCATGTACCTGGTGCATTCTATTGTTTTAGAGATGTTTTGCCCTGCCTTGCATGCTTCCCTTCCATCTTCACCAACTTCCTGTATGACCTTTACACCGACGATTCGTCCCCGTGCGATTACCGTTCCCGCCCACCCGATATGCATCGCTTATCCAGAAGCATTTGGTGTCCTCTTACCTTACTTTTATGATCGTGATACACATTTTCTTGTTTGCCAATGTCTACCCTTGTTCAAGTGGATCCGGACCTCCCAAGACCCATTCGCTGAATTGGAGGACGAGTCTTCAAGAGTGTCCCTTGGCTACTACCTCGCGCAGATGGCACCATACGTGACACTCATCGAGCACACCGTGAAGACAACCATGTTAGCGAGAACCGCTTGGCAATTGATTGTCCTCGATGATAAATTGTGGAGGGTGCTCAAATGTTGTTACGACATATTGCTGAACGCTCTTGCATTTACTACTACAGGCCAGTCTCTGAAGGATTTTTTGAACGAAGATTAGTACTACTCGGGTATCACCGCTCCTACCTGTGTTGTATGACTCATACGCTGTGGTGCAGAGATGAGGGGGAGGGTAGGGATGGACAGAAGCAGGTCAACCGTCAGACGGAGGAAGAGCCTGGAAGAGCATTATAAATCGTGTATTACGTAGCAACAGCGGAGCCCTTGTTGCCCTTCGCACACACTACACACATATGACCGAAATGTGCTCTGACTCGGAATTATCCTTGACCGTATCCACTTTCACTTGGTCCGCAATTCATCCTTTTTGTCGAAAGCAGCTCTCGTGAAAATGACAGCCCCTCAACAGCTGGTGTGGTTTATCACAGGTGAGCGAAGTTGATCTTCAAGCTCGAGTTTGATCAGCTGTATTGATCAGAAAGAACTATCAAGGCACCACTTCAACGCTAGGATTTGGTGCTCATCTAGTCTCTACCGCACTTTTGCGAGGTGATCTTGTCATCGCAACAGGCCGGTCTCAAGGAAAATTGGACAAACTCCTCGAGGAACACGGGAGAACAAATAATTTACGAGTTTTACAACTAGATGTTACTTCCAGTCCAGATATCGTGAAGGATGTGGTCAACCAAGCTGTAGCCTTTTGGGGACGTATTGATGTTGCAGTCAACAACGCTGGCAACGGTGAATTGGGACTCATAGAGGAAACCGAGTAGGTCTACGTACTTCTGGCAGGTATACTGTCACTGATCCATATTTCTCAAGTACGTCGGCGATGCGGCGTCAATTTGAGACTAATCTATTTGGACCTGTAGAAGTCATCAAGGCCATACTACCCCATATGAGACCTAGAAGAAGTGGGACAATAGTCGTGCTTGGTAGCCGATCCATTTGGATAGGCGAAACACCAGGTCTAGGTATACCGAGTCTTGATCCTTCTCAACATTAAGATTCAAACATAGTTACATTGTATAGTTCATTACTCTGCTTCAAAGGCTGCTTTGCATGGTAAGAGAACATGCTGGTTCTCAAAGGAGTTCGATGCTCATTACCTTACTCCCCTGCAGCCATGGCGGAAGGTCTTGCTTCAGAAGTATCCCACCTGGGCATTCGTGTTTTGCTCCTCGCTCCCGGAGCTTTTCGCACAGACATCTACTCCAACAGTCCATTTCACCAGGACAATCACATCTCAGACTACGATGATCTACGAGCAGCTTGCACTAAACGCTTCGCGGGAATAGCTGGCCATGAGCCCGGAGACCCCGTAAAGGCCATGAAGGCTCTCGTCGACGTAGTGAGAGGTGAAGGTGTTGCCGTAGGCAAGAAATGGCCTGAGCCCGGAACCTCGCTCCTTTTGGGAAACGATGCGGAAAGGGACTTTTACAAGAGGTTTGAAAAACTGAAGGCCGTAGTATCGGAGTGGACAGATGTTGTGAGGGGTTTGTGGTATCCCGAAAATGCAATTTAACCCTGCGAGAGAAGATTCATGGTGTAGTCTTACGGCTAGATTTCACGAGATCTAATCGAAGAAATTTGGAAGCTTGGTGGTCGTTGTATGCTATACTTGATATTGACAAAAGTTCATAGAACTATCCACGTAGACAGTGATTACAAGAGAATAATTACAGTGTGACTATTATTGTCCCAACTTGAAATTCGAAAAAAGGGCCATAGCGCGAATAAGATATGGGGTTTATATATGAATAGTTTCCTGTAGCATCATGTACCACTACTGATTGATCCGACTTGGCACAAGGTTTGGGACAGAGAATGTATGCAGATGTAACTGCAATAACTGTACAGGAGGAAAGACAGACAGAGAGAACTCCTACATCGCTTCACCAATACCTCCAGCAATCGATCCTGTTCTGCTTCCGGGTCGGCTTGTTGTAGGTAACTCCCCCCACGAAACACGCTTGTTGTGCTTCGACGTTCCTACGCTATTAGGGGGCGAAGTCATGTGCGGCGCACCATATGCACTCACCAACGACGATGCAGAATTCGCGAACGCCGACGGCGGAGCAGATGAGCCACTCAAATTCAGCGGAGGAGGAAGGGTCAAAGGAGGATCTCGTGGACTAGGCGTTTTGGGTTGACGTTCCAGCCAGTTTCTGGGGTGTATTGAAGTAGGGGAAGACACCATCGTGCTATTGTTATGGGCGTCGAAAGAGGCGTTTGGATCAGTTTGCGTTCTTGTGAGGATAGATCGCGGCGGATCTGGTTTAGAAAGCATTTTTGAGAGGGGACTGGATCGCTTTGGAGTGGTGGAGTTTACGGAGGAACCACTTGCACCTCTGACATGGCTGGAACTATCAGCTACACCTACTGCACCAGGAACAACAGCAGGAGCAGCACCTGGCGGAAGGCTACTAGCATGAGCGGAGATTTCTGCACCCATTACCTGATCGACGATACTACCCAATTCTGAATCTTTGCTCAACTCTCGGGCAGGGACAAACGGATCCACAAATTGTGTTCCATGATTAGGCGGAGGCCAAACGCCTTCTTCGTGGAACATGGAACCTGAATCTGAAGCTCGGGCACGATAAAGAGTTGGCGCAGGATTGTACGGATAATTAGCATGTTGGCTGTTTTGTGTTGGACCTGACAGCGAAGCCATGCTACCTGCACCAACGGACGGCTGTGGAGAATGTGCACTGATCGTCCTTTCTCGCATGTGAACACCTGCCAATTCGTCTCTGTATCCTTCATCGTCGTCGAACTCTCCATCCAGCAAGCCTACCCCACCTGCGCCTTTGCCTTCTTTAGACCTTCGCGTCAGAGCCTCGATAAACCCAAGTTTCCTGTTTTTCCTCCGGCGCCAGCAGAAGAGAGATACCAGGACAGCGAGAAGGATTGCAAAGAGAGCACCACCAACAGCTGAGCCTGCGATTATAGCTGTATGTGTGTCGGCCGATTTTGAGTCGGGGGACTGAGAAGATAGAGATGAGGGGACGACAAAGGTGCTGACGCTTCCATCGGGTTCTGTCGTGACAACGGTCACAAAAGTTATCGAAGACTGTATCGAACTGCTGGATTCGCTTGAGGCGGTAGAAGTGAGAGTAGAGGATGATGAAATCGATGTGTTACTCTGTGATGAGGATGTAGATGAGGATGAAGTCTGTGAAGGGGACGATGAATCTGAATCGGAAGAACTAGTGCTGGATGAGCTTTGGCTCAGGCTCAACGAGCTCGAATCTGAGCTAGCGCTAGACTGTGATGAGGTTGTCGACGATGAAGTAGAGGAGGGGGATGTTGATGATGGCGGAGCCGAAGTGGGCGGTGTTGAATCGGGTGACGAAGTTGGAGAAGAACTTGTACCATTTATTGTCAGTCTGTGAAAGAATTCTTCGTGGAGTTGACGGGTACTCACTTCGAAGACGTAGATCCACTTTGGCTTTGACTTGAGCTTCCATCTCCGCTTGTAGCTGAGGCTTGACCACTGGCTGTTGTGTCCCCATTATCTGTTGTAGAACTCCCCGCTGAAATTCCAGCATCTCCGCTGCCATCACCGCTCACTCCAGCTGAGGCCCCCACACCCAAATTCGAATCCGAGGCCTATCGCGTTCATTCTCAACAAATTGATTTTGTAGCTGGGGTATATAACTTACGGTCTGGCGAGGCCTAAATTGAACGTATTGCCGACCCAATGAAGTAGGCCATGGTGCAGGTGTAATAATTGGTTCTGCAAGTTGTACCATTTGGTATGGTCATGAAAAGGCGTAGCTTTGAAGCTGTGGCCAGGGAGAGTGGAAAAAGGAGAATCAAGTTATTTTATGTCGTTACAATTCATGTACGGAATTTCCTGCCCTCCTCAGTGACATCACACAGCCCTATTCATTTTATTGATATGCTTACTAATATGCGTAGTTTCGAACCAGTTTAAAGAGTGTCGATATATGATACTCATATGGAAGCTGAGATGCGAATGAGTCATTGGCGGCAAAGACATTACATTGAACCAAATAAATGGTTCTGGACTATTGAAAACAGAATAAACTTAGACTACCTCCTCACCTCAAAGAAATTCTCGAAAGGAAAATTGTCCAAAACAATTGTCCAACGGACATGGGGCAAAAATAATTAACCATGATTTCGACTCCGAGGACATTGGAGCAGCTGAGGTTTTAGTGAGTATACGTATTGACAGGGAGTGAGATAATATGGGTTCGAGCGAAGGGCAGATGTCGGAGGTTTTTACAATGTCGATACGGGGGGGTCTCACACAAACATACCCTTAGGGTACCAGTGCAGAATGCATTTCCTCGGGGAGAAGGTGACAAGCTCGGCGTGTCCTTGCACACCAGCGGCCGGAGGGAGGTGACTTTGTCCGTCTGCGCAATGGTACGAAACGCTCCAGAAAAATAAGTAGAACTTTAAAATTAAACGGCGTCGTAAGACCTTGTTTGTCCGCGCGATTTGGCTTGAGAAGAATCCTAAAAGGAAGAAATGATATGTAAACACAGTCAGGAAGAGTCAAAACGGCGAACTTTCATCGTATGATTCACTAGTTCCCAATTTATCGACTTGGAAAACTTGGATATACACGTTACCGTTACTAGGTCGGAGATTTTCTGGTAGTGGATGAATATTCTCGAAGGTCCACTCGACCTGGTGATACTTTGGCGGTACCAACAACATGTACCCTACACGCACGTTACCATCACCATATTTCTCCACACTTCGAATGTAAATGTCTTGAATATCATTGTAGCCAGCGCTTGCTCCCCCATGCTTCTTGGCAGCAGTGATTTGAATAACCCACAGCGTGACGCAGCTAGGTCTGTCCTTCTGCAGAAGAAGTGCGTTGAACAGAGGATTGTTCCGCTTGGATGGAACGTGGAGGGTACACAGTACCGGTTCTACCTCCTGGATCATATGGTATGGGTTCAAAGAAAATGTGTCGTTCCAGCGCGGTTGTGGTATGGACGAGGTATTAGGATCGTCCGTATCACCATCGTCCTCCTTTGTATCATCTGTATCATGCGCATCAGGAAGGTCGAGTTTGTCCACTTCGTCTGCCTCGGAATTTGACCAATGAAGAACGGATTTTGAAGAAGGCCGGGCGAGGGTGGAACCAATGAATGTGGTGTGAGAAATTTTCGCGCTCTTTCTGGTCTGCCGCTTGGGAGGAGTGTTGAGGGCAGAGTATAGACCGAACCGTAGGTTGGTCAGGGAGGGAGTGATAATCCTCTTGACGAAAAGACGCTCGAACAGCACTCCCGCAGCAACGCCGAGATCCGACGTCTCAGAGACTTTATGATAAAATTCGCACAAATCGGAAAACTGCCACTCGCTGTGCCGTCGAAGTAACTCTTCGCCAACCCAGGGAGAGGCGAAATCCATTTACGCAGTATCGCTAGCGATTTTTACAAGTCGATTTGAAGAGCTACCGTGCGGCTCGGAGCGATAGACGCACAATAGCTGATGAGATATTTCGCTGGCATACCCCGCCTCTGCGCGAATTTCGAGGATTTTGGCCAGCTCCCGCAGGCTGTTCAAGCGTTTGATAGCATCTACTACAGCTAGCCCATAGTTATTCTTCGCGGGATTAAACAGGTCCAGGTAATTCAAGAGCGTCTGCTCGGTTCCTAAGGCTGTTTGCCCCGATTCCAAGGGCTGCACCTCCTGTACCAAGGGCGTCTGTTCGGAATGTTGTTCAGGTTCCGAGCACTGCTCCTCCAGCACCAAGGGCTCGAAACACAGGCGCAAAGCGCGAGGAGTTGGTACACAGTAATAGAGCGCATCAAGGACGATTTCTTCCTGCTCTTCGACTTCTTGATTGTGAAGTTGTACTCGGGGAAAGAGGGATTCGAGAATGAGTGGAAGACTACAAAAAGGTTAGTATCTTGATCAGCGACAAGTTTGACATTACCATTTTCGTAGATCCGACGGAACCCACGGATTCAAGAAATATATAGGTATTCCGTGCTCAACCATCCAATCTTTATACCGTTCAAGGGCAGGGGACGGGACATATACAGCGAAACCAGTTCAAGATTAGCCTCTTGGGTTCAACCTTTGATGACTTCGAATTTAATAGAACCTAAGGGCGATGCTGTCTTCGTCGCATTGGGAATTCCAAATGCGTGCTCAGCCGAGCTAACCCAAGTACCCATGTTAGTTATGAAGTAGACCTGATCGCTTTTGTCCATCACATAGACGGGTCGTTTATCGGCGAGTTGTTCCACCAAAAAGTAAGCTATTGAGGTCGATTTACCTGCGAGTCATCAGTCTCGGAGCATCAAACAGACTTGTATAAAAACGAACCACAACCAGGCTGCCCACTGATAATTGCACCGGCCCTCGCTTTGGTCCGATACAGCGCACTGACTCTTTTATACATCGTTTGTAGCTCTGAGCGAATAAGGATTTTCTGGGGAAGATCGAACTCTTCTGCAATCGGGATCTCGAGAACTGGTCGCTCCCTCGTTTTGAGGGAATTCAAAGTATTACGCTGGCCGAAGTATGCCTCTATTAAGGCGCGCCATCCAGGATTGTCATCTCGGGCCCATAACGACATCTAAAAAGATTGTTAAGGTCTAGATTAATGAAAGCTTTCAAGCTCTTACATTTATAGATACCGTTTCGGTCGAATTCCCGACAGTAATATCGACAGTTTCAAAAGACATCACCTTGCTTGGCTAGGTTGTTCTCGGACTGTGATAATTGACCGCAGGTTTTGTTCCATATCGCAAATACGTCACAAGGAGTATTGGCAGTCCCGGTCCGTGGGTTGACTAAGCGGACGCTTAATTCCAAAATCAGGAGCGCTGAACCTTCGCCTCCAGATTCCTTCGCGATCGGAATTCATTAGAGTACTAATTATGCATCTAGTGTATATAAAAATGCTCCAAGTCAAGTGTGCTTCTATTTATAATAGTCCCCCTCCAAATTATAGCCTTCCAAGTCACATCCATCCAGTTCCTCTACAGTAACATCTGGTATTTCCTCCTGGTCATCTGACCTGCCTTCTACATACTCCCCCATACATCAAGAAGCATTTGCATCAGCATACTTCTTGACTGCAGATCTGAGAAGTCTTATCTTCTCCTTGCACTTATCCTACATCTGCAAAACCTGTATAGTCGCCAGAGCAAGGATACTGGCTGGAGAGCGCTCTCCAGCATCGAAAGCACTGGAAGCAAGATTCTTGACTTGCTCTGGGTGCTTTGGCTGCTGGGAAGTGCTCTCAGCTGCTTTTGGATGATTAGCCGAAGATACATGTTTTGCAGATGTAGCTTTCAGTTTGTGGGACAGTATCTTTGATACCATGCTGCTTATGCCATATGCTGTAGGCCACTGCACTACTGTGCATGGCAAAAACTTGGCTCCTTCCTTGAGGGTCATTAAATACTTTGGAATCAAAAAAATGGGGGTGCCTGAAGTCCTGACATTGAATTTTTGAGAAAAGCTAAATAAAAGTAAATTTACATAAACTATTTGTGGAGTAACAGGGAGTAACTGAGTGAGACGAGAAAAAGTGATCGTGACAGAGGGTCACAGTTCCGTGATATCCCGTGCCGGTTCAATACAATTCAACTCAGTGTTACATTTGACCAAGTAAGGCAGAACTACTACCATAAAAGGAAATTAAAATTGTATGGAGCAGCATATATAAGGACAATACTTCTGTAAACTACAGCCTTGTAATTTGGGTTGCATGGTGATCTCAGAAACAGGTATGGTGTGATTCACTTAAACACTGCAAACTTTTTGCAAACTCTATTACACGCCCAAAAAAAGAGATTTTTCTTATCCCTTTGGCCAATCAACTCCTTTTCATCACTCTGACAATATGTCTTTATTATTATCATCGTCTATAGTAATCACTTCAGGTCGAATTGGCTCTGGGGTATGAGTTTCTTTTGTGCAGTTGGTGATGATTGTTTGCTCAGTTTTCGCAAGACGAGCTTGAGCAGCAGCCTCAACCTGAGCAATCTTCTTGGAATCCTTCCATCCCATGATAGAAATATGAGATAATGTTTGTATAAAATTATCTACTGCGCTATATCATCAATTTTGTCCCTGTGCACTGTCCTGGCACTATCAGGCGCAATCTGGTGGATCAAAAAGTCCCACAAATTGGGCGCATCAGTCTCCATACGAAAAAAATTTTGGCCTCTGGCCGATTTGGCACATGCAAAAAGTTTGCAGTGTTTAAGTGAATCGCACCATAAATAGCCTGCAGTACCCTGTGTTCTCAAGGCATGATAATTGAGTTCTGTGAGGGTTAGGATAGGCTCCATGGCATCAACAGCTCTTACAGCTGCTTGCCACTTTTCCTTTTATTCTGTGTCTCTTTTAGTCCATTTTTCTGGATAATGGTCAGCTACATTCAGCATACATAGGTTTTTGGATCTTGGAGAATGTGTCAAAGGTGCAATAAGAACACAACAAGGATGCAAAGAGTGGACTTCAGCTAGTAGAAATATGAATTATGTAAGATTAAACTCATTTTGAGGGGGATGCTTGGAATAGTAGTTTGCACCTTCTAAGAACCATTGGGATCAGTGTATTTCATGTAAATGATTCATGTTAATGGAAAACTTTCAAATATTTTGGGTATCTTTGAGATGATACATGCAAGATTATTTAGTATTCATGATATTTTCTGTAATCTATAATCTAACCATGAATCAGGGTATTGTGTGTTCCAATTTCTCAAATGAAAGCAATGCAAAAGATTTGCTTAATAGGTGCCATGCTAATTTATCTGAGAATTTCATTCTTATAGCTGAAGTGGCAGGGAGTTGCCCCATACTCAGTCACAACATGGTTTCCTTCTCAGCTCAGCTTCTCCTCTCCAATGGCTTCTCACTGTCCTAATGAGTACTATCATGCCAGAGGAGTTTGAAAATTCTTTTGTGAATGTCTTAAATTGTGTGGTAGTAAAAATCAGCAATGCCCTCAGTAGTAATAGAGCTGATACAGAGAATAGAATAGATTTGTTCACCATAGAAGTCTGTACAGACTGTCAAGACCATACTCGGTGCCTTCCATTGGTGTCGGCTTTCCGAAGATCTTGGACTTATTGCAATTTTTATCTTATTGTTCTTTCTTGCTACACATTCCCTTTTGACTTAGTCTACTTTTATTGTCTTATTCCTTACCCTGACGGTACTAAACATACAGCCTCTATTAGTTAGTCTGGCACTGTCAAGCCCATGCCTCGGCGCCTCGCTCCGCCGCTCGGTATCCCAAGATCCACCCTTTATTTTATTCTTCTCTTTATTGTTCTTTCTCGCTACACATACCCATTCCTTCTAGTCTCTCCTTATTGTCTTTTACCTTACCCTGCAGGTACTACACGTATAACTCCTAGTAGTTAGTCTGGCGCTTCGTACCGATGCGCCGATCCATAGATATAAATACTGCCTGTACACTACTGTAGTTCCTCAGTTTAATTATCGACTTAGACCAACCTAGTTCCCCTTTCGAACTCTGTCCATCTCTTAAGTCTTCAGGCTCATTACCTCGAAGCACTTTCTATAGCCTTAGGACTTATAAGTTCTCTGGCTCGCTCCTCGTCATCGGCAATACCGCTGCTCCGACTTGGCTGCTTCTAGTTTCTCTCCTCACTACTTCTGATCTCCGGGGACTAACGGCGTAACGGCGGTGTTGTCAATAACTTCACTACTGTCCCACTCGACTTCTGCTCTTAGACACCTGTGACCTCTGGCACGGTTATACGGTGTACATGATCTTAACAGGCACTTTGCTCTGAACTGCTGAGTAGTTAGTATAAATACTCCTGTACTGTCCTTTAGTTCCTCAGTTTAATTATTGACTTAGACCAACTTAGACCAACTTGGATCACCCTTGATTACTCGCTTTGTCTTCTGAAGTCTTGAGGCTTATACCGAGCATCTCTGTCTCGACCTTAGAACTTCTAAGTTCTTTGGTTCGCTCCTCGTTGTTGGCTTTACCGCCGAGCTTGGTCTGGCTGCTACTTGTTCCTCCACCTCTGACTCTACTCTCCGGGGACTAGCGGTGTAATGGCAGTATTGTTAATTACTTCACTACTGTCCCACTATAGCTTCCACACTTCAGTACTGAATGGCCCTGGTACAGTTTTACAGTATACATGATCTTAACACAGACTAAAATTACATCATATCCCTGGGAGTTAGGCAGCTGTGTTATTAAGTCTACTCCAACTTCTTCCCATAAATCTGATAATATGTTCAGTGGTTGGGTTACAGCTTGTGAGTGTCATTGCATCTTCTTGCATGCACAGGTTTTGCATTTTTGCACATACTTTTTTACAAATAAGTATAATGTTGGCTACCAGAAGTGGGTGCTAACTAAATCAAGCATCCCATGAACTCCTAAGTGCCCAGCAGTTGGATAGTCATGACATTGATGAAGTACTTCAGTATAGAGGTCATTGTCTGGTGAGACATGCACTCAACCACAGTAATAGACTAGATCTTTATCCTCCTCCCACTTGGCTATTCCATTGGCCAGACATGGTAACCCATGGTGTTTGACTGTCTCCAGACCTTCCAGTACCTGTGCTTTTTATTGGAAGGCTTTCCAAATTCAATCCTCCAGGGGATTCAGTAAAATAGAGGCTGAGTAAAATAGGTGTTGAGCAGGACAGGGGTTACACAGTGGTGACACTCTGTGGTACCAACCTGGATAGTAGAGCTTGTAGTTATAGAGAGGCAACAAAAGTGAGAGAGAGAAGCCAGTTGGATTCCAGTACAGGATACAGCTGTTTATATACATAAATGTATGACAGTATTACATAAGGAAGTACTGAGGAATCCGCATATAGTAAATGACTACATATGACATAGTATAACACATGATCATATTAGTGGCGTGTGAACTGCATAGCCGCGTTCAACACACCCCCTTGCTGAGCAGCACAGTAAAGTACTTTGCTCGAAGCAATAGCGGTAGGTGTCAGGCAGGGCAGACAGCCTAAGGATTGGTGGACGAGTAAAACTCAAGTCCAAGCATTGAGCGGAATAGCTCAAATTTGATACGCCCAAGATTCTTTGTGAGAAGATCTGCGGGGTTGTTACTGCCATCTACGAAGAATACTTGCACAAGGCCACGTTCGACAACTTCACGGATATAATGATACCGGATGTCAATGTGTTTCGAGTGCTTGCTAGTGACAGGATTTGATGCCATGAAAATGGATCCTTGATTGTCTCCAGCAATAGGAATAGCGTCAAGTTTATAGCCTAATTCCTCAAGTAGATTGCGGACCCAAACCACTTGGCGGCTGCAATCAGACAATGCCATATACTCAGCCTCTGTAGACGAGTGAGCGATTGTCTTCTGCACATAGCTGGTCCAAGAGAAGATGCCATTGGCAAGCTTCATAAAAAATCCAGTCTGAGACCGGCGTGTATAAGGATCGGAAGCCCAATCCAAATCAGTCCAAGCGCTGAGACCAATGCCCGATTCACCATCATAGCAAAGTGCATATGATCTAGTACCTAGGAGGTAGCGGCAAATATAGAGTGCCTTGCTAAGGTGCTCTTGAGATGGGTTAGCTGCATGTTGTGCAAGCTTGGTAACAGCGAAGGAGATGTTGGGACGTGTGCCCAACATAAGGTAGAGAAGGGAACCAATAACCATCTGGAACTTGCTACGAAGAGCGGAATTTGCTTGGCCTTTGGTGGGTTCGGGTTGGAACCCTGCAGGAAGTGGTGTATCAGCCATTTTAGCATTTTCCATACCACAACGCTTAAGGACTTTGTCAAGGTAGGCGCATTGATCAATATAGATCTTTTTGCCACGACGAGTAATCCGCATGCAAAGGAATTCTTTGGCTTCACCAAGATCTCTGCATTCCCAGTGTGACATGAATTTTTCTTTCAGAGAAGCTACAAGTTTCTTGTCAGGTCCAGCGAAGAGTGCGTCATCAACGTAGATGATGGCAATGACTAGAGAGCCATCTTTTCCTCGACGGACAAAGATACCTGCATCAGAGCTCAAGCGTTTGAAGCCGAGTGTTTTCATGTATGAGTCCAGTGTTTGCCACCAGACAAGACCTGCTTGTTTCAGTCCATACAGAGCTTTGCGCAGTAAGAGGACTTTATCCTCTTTGCCTTTGATTCAAAAACCTTCAGGCTGTTCCATGTAGATAGTCTCATGTAAGACGCCATATAGGTAGGCATTTCGAACATCAAGTCCAGTGAGATACCAGTTGTTCAGCGCAGTCAAGGCGAGCAATAGTCTGACAGTCTCAAACCGTACTACAGGAGAGAAGACTTGGTCATAATCAAGACCTTCAATTTGTGAGAACCCTTTGACAACAAGGCGTGCCTTCTTATGACCATCAGATTTGACATCGAAGACCCAGCGGTTCTTAATGACCTTTCAGTCTGCTGGACAATCCATGAGTTCAAAAGTACCATGCCGTTTGAGCGCTTCAAGCTCTTCTTGGCAGGCCTTAAGCCATTCCTCACGCTCAGCCTTAGGTAGGCAAGTAATGTCCTTGTAAGTCCATTCACGGACGTTCTCGGAGCTTTTCAGCTCCCCCTCAAAGGGAATGGCCTTAGCCATGAGAAAATTTTTGAGTTCAGCTCCCCCTTTCCGACATAGTCTGATCAGGGTATTAGCATCATCACCGGGAGTGACTGAGGATTGTTCTCTGTTTTCAGGAGCAGGAGGCTCAGTGCTAGGTCCGGGAACCTGCTCTGGCTCATGGCGCTCTTGCTCAGCCGAGGAGCTACCTGGCT
>MU795081.1:0-64390 GCA_027886305.1 Lentinula aff. lateritia
GTCGCGGTTTCCGTAGCTCCCTTCGAGCTCCAGCCTGCTCCTAGCACGCTACAACATAAACTCATCATACCAAAAACCTACCCTAAGACCTATTCGGACCCAGGTCTTACAGGTCCCCGTGGTGAAGAATCTGCTCGTTCCTTTCCAAGCAAGTTTCCACGATGCATTATACGAAATCGCACACGTCTCCCCAATCCCTCTCCCTTTCTTCAGTAACGACGCTCTCCAGTTCATTTCCGCCCGCGCCCACTCACTTCCGCATAAAAAATTCAAGTCAAATGATCCCAGGAAGAGTGTTTATTTCATCGACATCGAAGCTCTGAAGAAAATGCTTAGGATCAAATACGCAGATGATGATCAACTGGAAGGCCTCGACTACATTCTTTTTGTCAAGTGCGTCAACAACTACATGAGATTTGAGACGAGTCGCGACCCAGCAGGTCCAGCTGGTACACGAGCACAATTCATTATCCAGCACTTCTCATTCTTCCTTAACAAACGTCATACAGCCAAACTCTACGCCTTCTGGAAGCCAGCGGAACTCCGAATCAGAAACGAACAATACCTCGAATTCACAGGTTTTATCCAGAGTGTGTATGACTCAGAATGGACCAAGGTAGAGAGTCAAGTTGAGTTTGAGGATACTATGGCAAAAGCTCGCGGCAGGTCATTGTGGTATTCCTACCCATTCCAATCCAACACGACCTCAGACACATCTCCTCCATACCAGGGTTCTCTGATCGGGGATATGCCACCACTGTCAGAAAACACCATCACACCTGACCACACCAGTGTCACTAATACCCAGGTAGTGAATCAAGATATTGCCGAATAATATTGCCGCAATGATTTGCAAGACCGCCTTATATCATTTTCGGACATCGAGTTTTATGCCTTGTCATCATAGGGTGTTATGCCCGTTATTATTTTGGGTGTTATGCCTCTTTATTATTTGGGTGTTATGCCTCCTTATGATTTCGGGTGTTATGCCAATTTTATGCTTTTGGGTGCCATGCCATTCTTATGGGTTTGTTATAGTCTTGCTGGTCTTTATTTGTGATGCATAATGTCATTGTATACTCAACAGCCAACTTATATCTATATTATAAAGCCTCAGCTCTAAATGGGGTACAGCTCCACCTTATTCGGAGCACGCTGGGAAGGAGCCTTGGCTCTGTTTGGGTATCTAGCCCTCTCCTCATATATGGGTGGGAGCGCGGGGCTTTGCCCCCAGGCAAAACCTTTCTATATTGATACCAACCTTACCTACAAATGATATTATCTAGGGATATATATGAGGACACTCAAATAACTTATTAATAAATTAATACATTGAATTGGACCTCTATGTGTGCTCTCACAGGCTCTCAGCAGGAAGCTCTCCAAGAATTCCCCGACATCGAAGGAATAGACCTTGCTTCCCGATATCTTCATTCCTATACGTGCGAGAAACTCTCGTTAGAAGTTTGTGCCACAATTTTGTCGGAAGACTCCACCCTGCACGAGAAGCTCCGGGAGGCACATAGATCGCAGGATTCGGAGGCTCTGGATAGTATCTGTGGTGCGTTTTCCAAACCTTGTACGACGAAATCGAATTTTTTTATGATTCACCGGCAGTTTATCTTACACAAAATGCGTGGCGGTTTCATCCCCATTTACAGAAGATGAACGAATTGATCCACAAAATTTCTTCTAATGGCCAGATGGCACCTATAATCAGGGGCGAATGGAAGCGTCCTTCTTGGATCTCGAAGCATGAAGCCAGTGCAAAGACCACGGACTTGCATATTCCATTAGGGAGCTTGAATGAAGAAATACCTTTGATTATTCTTCATCAGTTGGGTAACTTCAAACACGATATGCTACTCAGGAAAAGACTGGACCAAATATTTTCCCCTTCGAACCACACGTAAAGGGCATTTCTTCACGTCTATAAATCAAGCAATTGACCACATAATCAATAGGTTTCTTGTGAATACCTCGGGTACAGGCAAAACCAAGTTGCTTTTCGAAGGACTATGCTTACACTGGGGCTTTTATTTGACATGTGCCGTTGATACTTTCTTTCTTGGAGCAGGGGATCTTCCTTCTGTCATGAAAGAAATAAGTTGGGATAGTAGCTGGACCCCTTGCCTACCATCCAGTTCCAGTGCCAATTACACACCTCATCCCTTCAAACCAATCTACGGCTGACATATCGTGCAATTAGTGAGGTCCTCCTAGCTCGGCTGATTCTATTCAAGATGTATCTAGAAATCTGTTCCAAGGAAGGTTTCTGTCTCGAACAGCGGCAATGCTGGTTGGAATCACAGATTTTCCCAAGAGATATATCGACTACCTTCGACTCGTTTGGCATGCTGAAGTCCGCAATAGCCAATGCCCGTTTGAATGACAAGGATTTAGACGAAGCCATTATGCATTGTTTGGACGAGATACAAAACATATAGGAAGTATCTATCGACGATTTTTTTTACATCGCATTAGACGAAGCAAACGTAGCGTCACGAAAGCACGAGGAGGCGTTCGAAGACCAATACGATCACTATCCAATCTTGAAGGAGATTATACGCAGCCTCCGCCAACGAATGGGTCACTTGCCTGTTAGATTTGTTGTTTCTGGTACCATCATTCCCGAAGAACACTTCCAGTTATCTGTCGGCGAGTGGGATGATTTTCGCTGGTGTTCAGACACCGGGTCCTTCGATGATCCAGAGGAGCATCGTCGCTATGTCTCCAAATTCATGCCTACTGAATTTGCTAGTTCAGTCACAGGGCAGACTTTACTAGATCGTATGTGGCAATGGTTGCGTGGAAGGTCGGTCCAATCCACTTGTCCCTATATTAAATATTTGATTGCGGTCAGGCATCGGTATACAGCGTCATTCCTTGCTGTCTTGCTGCACAATAGTTTCCGCAGTCCTCATACGTTACTGGGTCATTATATCGAATGGATCACTGAATACATTCCTCATAATAATCATGAATACTCGGGGGAGGAGGAGGCTCGCTACAACGGTTGGTATGCGCCACTTGGTTCTAGAGGACTTGGTTTATGTATGTTGAAAACCGAGATATCACTATTACCACTGAGTATTCATCCCAGGGTCACTTAGCACCGTTACTGTGGAAATGCACTGTGCAGCCACCTCCTTTTTGAGCACTTCGAACGGTTGCATTGACTGCTTAAAAGAGGGCCGGATTCTGATCACTGAAGATTATGGATATTTTATTGACCCTGACTATGCACAAATTGCGCTCAATGAGCCTTTAACAATAATGTCTGGTGCAAGTTGGCTGAAGAAAAATTCGTACTTCGGTTTTGCAAAGTTCATCAGGATTTTTTGCAAGAGATCCGAAGGTGCCATTCATCCCACTCATTTTGCACATTTTCTGACCTTTTGGCTCACGTCGCTCTTGCGCCCTGCCTGCAAGATTTCGGATGCGTTCAGAATCATCGGATTACCTGCAACCTTCTCTCAAGTGAAACTGGTCACTTGCACAAAGATAGCACAACAAATTGAAGCTGTGGACGTGCATATACGGGAAGAAATCTATGGCAAGCTGGTTTTCATGGCGAACAGCGCAGAAGACATACTCTCGTGGTTTAAACATGAGCGGGACGAACCATTTTGTGCCCTGTCATCTTCCTTGAGCAACACCGTGATCCTGGCATTCTGTCTACAACTTGCCGATGAACGATCGTTCTGGGTGTTCATATGGATTTCATCGAAATCCACAAATGAAGAGGATATAGATTTTGCGCAGGAAATTGACGACCTCCACCCCACCAAGGTCTTCCATGACCAGGTACGTGACAATGCATTGTACTCTGAACTTGCCGAAAACAAAACCAATTGTTGGCTTTCAGCCTGACGTACTTCCACTTCTCAGTGATTTACCGAACCTCTGTCTTGAAGTCGGGGAACTCGGAGTCCTCCGCATTTCAGGATCCTCCTGGGCCGAGGGAGCGACTGAGGACAAGATTCCTGCTGAACAACGTCCCGCTGGTGTTTTAAATATTGACGGGCTGGACATGGCTGAAAAAGGAGTTCCTCATAGCGAGTTCGTGCGCCGTCTTTCCCTAGCCATTGTACAGACGAAGAAAAAAGTAGAAGCTGCACCTCCGCTGACTGTAGAGGAACACTCTAAGAAAGGTAAAAAAATGGGGCCGATCCTCAACTGTAGTAGATGAGGCTGGTGCAGTTACCCCCACTATCATTGGAACTGGAAAAACCAAGAGCACGAGGTCCACTAAAGGCATTGCTGTAGATTGTAGAGCTGCCGGCGATCACAGAACAAAGAGTCTAAAGTCCACCAAGGTTGATGTTGCCACAGGCTCCGATACCAAACCTCACAAAGGTACTGGTAGAACTGTACGATCTGGTCGTAACCAACCCAGAATTGGGACTCGGTCTGATAGAGTTGAAGCTACTGGTGCATCATCTTCGACACCATATAACTTGCGGAAGCGATGACTCGGATTACCATCCTGACAATCTATTGTGTAACCGTCTTTGGTTGCTTACTTATTGTACTGTGTATTTAATTTGGAAAGCATTGTATTTCGAGTCTTGCATCAGTAGCTCATTGGCACATCAGGTAAGTTGTCAATGAAATGCGCACGTCCATCGTTTATTTAGTTCAAGCAAATGCAATTAATTTGATCGTCCTCCTTTTGGTAAGAATCGAGCAACTGGCTACCATGAAAAAAGATTGTATGTAAGGGCCTCCTAGGGCCTCACGTCTCATCACTTTCAATTCATTGGATTCTTTCCCTGGGGATTACCTGGTGTAGCATTGGGTAATAAGTGTATATTTGTTCACCTGTTTTATATGATGGACGTCTGGACCTAAAATACTGTACAAACGTCCATGGAAAGTATGCGTTGTCATCCATTTGAAACCTTTTGTTCTCTTTTGTTCTTGTTTTACATCACGTTGTACAACAGTGTACAGCTTGGAAAACAACATCATTCCGTTTCGTACGTAGCTCAAGTAAGTCCGCAACAGTTTTCAAGCAACTATAACAACCTTTGTTCAATTGCCTTCCCGACGGTACATGTAGTTCTATGTAGTTTTACTACAGCGATAGACAGGTAAGCCTTCCATTGTAATACCCTTGTTCTTTCTGTAACTTAAATGATTCTTCACAGCATGCAATCTCTATGAGTTGTCCTAGCTAATAGTATATATAGGAACAAATCTGCACATACTCCAGCTACCACTTCTAAATTCCACACATAATACAGTGCAGTGACAGATTTATCCGCACCTGCTTGCCGTTCTCTAACCTCACAGATTTGAATGCCATCTCATAATCTCAACCACAGCGGAGGTGTGCTCATCCCAGCTGTTGGTATGTTCATATATGTCGGCCTCTGATATCAATGTGCTTAAAGTTCTTCTCTTAGACCAGTTTGTTGGTGAGAATACCTCTGGAGAAGCAGGTGTGATGAACCTGTATTTTTTTGTGGAATTCTGACTGAATTTCGCTCAACATTTCAACAGCTTCATCCTACATGGATGAGGTCCAAAGGCTCACATGTAGATTTAAACCTCAAATGGAGAAATTCATCAAAGATGAAATTTCTCTGTGTTGAGCAGGCAAGGGGTGCATAGTGGTGACACTCTCTAGCACCAACCTGGATAGTGTTCAGCTTATAATCTTAGAGGGGCAATAAAGGTAAGAGAAGCGAGTTGGATTCCAGTACAGGACATAGCTACTTATATACATAAATGCATGACAGTATTACATAAGGAAGTACTGAGGAATCTGCATATGGTATATGATGTCAGTGTATACTAAGCATAGACTAAAATAACACATGACCGTATTAGTGATGTGTGAACAGCATAGCCGCATTCAACACTCCCCTTTGCTGAGCAGCACAGTAAAGTACTTTGCTCGAAGCAATAGTGGTAGGCATCAGGCATGGCAGACAGCCTAAGGATTGGCGGACAAGTAAAACTCAAGTCCAAGCATTGAGCGGAATAGCTCAAATTTGATACGCCCAAGATTCTTTGTGAGAAGATCTGCGGGGTTGTTACTGCCATCTATGAAGAATACTTGCACAAGACCTCGTTCGACAACTTCACGGATATAATGATATTGGATGTCAATGTGTTTCGAGTGCTTGCTAGTGACAGGATTTGATGCTATGAAAATGGATCCTTGATTGTCTCCAGCAATAGGAATAGCGTCAAGCTTATAGCCTAATTCCTCAAGTAGATTGCGGATCCAAACCACTTGGCAGCTGCAATCAGACAATGCCATATACTCAGCCTCTGTAGACGAGTGAGCGATTGTCTTCTGCGCATGGCTGGTCCAAGAGAAGATGCCATTGGCAAGCTTCATAAAATATCCAGTCTGAGACCGGCGAGTATAAGGATCGGAAGCCCAATCCGAATCAGTCCAAGCACTGAGACCAATACCCGATTCACCATCATAGCAAAGTGCATATGATCTAGTACCTAGGAGGTAGCGGCAAATATAGAGTGCCTTGCTAAGGTGCTCTTGAGATGGGTTAGCTGCATGTTGTGCAAGCTTGGTAACAGCAAAGGAGATGTCAGGACGTGTGCCCAACATAAGATAAAGAAGGGAACCAATAACCATTTGGAACTTGCTACGAAGAGCAGAATCCGCTTGGCCTTTGGTGGGTTCGGGTTGGAACCCTGCAGAAAGTGGTGTATCAGCCATTTTAGCATTTTCCATACCACAATGCTTAAGGACTTTGTCAAGGTAGGCGCATTGATCAATATAGATCTTTTTGCCACAACGAGTAATCCGCATGTGAAGGAATTCTTTGGCTTCACCAAGATCTCTGCATTCCCAGTGTGACATGAATTTCTCTTTTAGAGAAGCTATGAGTTTCTTGTCAGGTCCAGCAAAGAGTGCATCATCAACGTAGATGATGGCAATGACTAGAGAGTCATCTTTACTTCGGCGGACAAAGATACCTGCATCAGAGCTCAAGCGTTTAGAGCTGAGTGTTTTCATGTATGAGTCTAGTGTTTGCCACCAGACAAGACCTGCTTGTTTCAGTCCATACAGAGCTTTGCGCAGTAAGAGGACTTTATCCTCTTTGCCTTTGATTCGAAAACCTTCAGGCTGTTCCATGTAGATAGTCTCATGTAAGACGCCATAAAGATAGGCATTTCGAACATTGAGTCCAGTGAGATACCAGTTGTTCAGCGTGGTCAAGGCGAGCAACAGTCTAACAGTCTCAAACCGTACTACAGGAGAGAAGACTTGGTCATAATCAAGACCTTCAATTTGTGAGAACCCTTTGACAACAAGGTGTGCCTTCTTACGACCATCAGATTTGACATCAAAGACCCAGCGGTTCTTAATGACCTTTCAGTCTGCTGGACGATCCATGAGTTCAAAAGTACCACGCTGTTTGAGCGCTTCAAGCTCTTCTTGGCAGGCCTTAAGCCATTCCTCATGCTCAGCCTTAGGTAGGCAAGTAATGTCCTTGTAAGTCCATTCACAGACGTTCTCAGAGCCTTTCAGCTCCCCCTCGAAGGGAACGGCCTTAGCCATGAGAAAATTTATTAATTCAGCTCCCCCTTCCCGACATAGTCTGATCAGGGTATTAGCTTCGTCACCGGGAGTGACAGAGGGTTGTTCTCCATTTTCAGGAGTAGGATGCTCAGTACTACAGTGCCAACAGGCACTTCTCATCACCCGATCAACCGTAAAAAGTACAAATTCTTAGAATTTTTTCAGAGCTTGTAATTTACATTGGAATATAGCCAAATTATGCTCATTTGACTTGTGAAAGATCTATATACCTGGCTTGTGCTTTGCTAAGCCTGTGGTCAACTTTTATTTTTACCCCCACTGACCGAAAATGAACCAGCTTAGTCATCGCCTAATTAGGAAGGTGCCTTCCATATATGGAAGGTACACGTGGTCACTACATCGAAAGGACATGGGGTTCCAGCTTGATTGTCATAGGTATACGGCGATGGCTGGTATATTTCTTGACAGCATGTTCAGCCTGTTTGATATTGAGCCCATGTCTGAGTAGACAGTAGAAATTAGAGCATGTAGGAATACTTCCAAAGGAGAGTTTGCATACTTGTATGCATCCATGCATCAATAACCATATTGTAAGTAACGGCAGATAGTGTTTATGGAAATCTGAAGTATCAGGAGTAGTGGGCGACGCATCATACACTCGAATACTTTTGATTTTTTCTGGGTCGAGAAAGTGAACACCGTGGGAAAATATTGCCAAATGCGGAACATATTTCTTTCTCGACGTGAATAGCATTCTTTTGGTTGGTTTCATTCCAAAACTATTTTTATTATGATTTTAACTATTTTTTTTCACTCAAACTTGACCTGTTGGAGAAGTGCCTGTTGGCACTGTAGGTCCGGGAACCTGTTCTGGCTCAGGGCGCTCTTGCTCAGCCGAGGAGCTACCTGGCTGTGGAGCTTTTGCGCATCTCTGAATATCCCTCTTTGGTCTCTCTACCTGTTGTTCCGTAGGAAGCTTACTGCTGCTTCTGGGATCACCGGTGAGACGCATAGGTGGTCTCCGCACATTACCTGAACGTCTCGGTTGCCCTTCAGCAGGAGGTTGTTCATTCCGGGGTTGTGGCGGTGGACTAGGATCTCGCGCTGGCTGTTCAGCTGGCGCAGGCGGTGCAACGTCTTGCTCCGGATCCTGTCTCCTTTGGGGAGTAGTAGGTTGATGAGAGATTGGAACATCATCATCATCAGGTGGAGGAATTGAATCTTTTGGATCTGGGTTGCGATCTGGTAGTCGCGTAGAGCGATGACGCTCTGAGGCTTTACAACGAGGAAATAATTTCTCATCGAAGACAGTGTGCGTAGCAGTGAACATAGCATTGTTCAACCGCATGTAAATATTTCCGTGTTCACCATCAGAAACTCCGAGATATGTCATTAGTTCTGACCTGGGTGATTGTTTGTTTACCCGTACTTCTTCATGAAGATAGACGTATGCGCCACAGCCAAAGACACGCAAGTGATCTATGCGCGGAACTTTGTTGTACAAAATCTCATATGGTGTCTTCCATTTGTGACGACGCATAGGAGTGAGGTTATACACGCACACAGCATGTTTAACAGAGAATTCCCACCAGGATTCAGGAATACAGGCTTGAAAGCGCTGCAGTTCACTTTTCTCAATAATAGTCTGGATAAACCTTTCGGCTCTTCCGTTCTGCTGGTGGATATGAGGAGATGACCATTGTGCTTTGATACCTTTGTTCTTGTAGAACTCATCAAGTGCATTGGATCTATACTCTCCACCACCATCAGACATCATTGCTTGACATTAGTCACGTATAGATTTTTGACTGAGGCAATAAATTGCTTTATCGCCAGAAGAGTGGCGCTCTTTTTTTTTAAGTGGCAGTAGAACCCATGTGAAGTATAGTCATCTAGAAAGAAGATCGTATACTTGTACTTGTGGTACGAAGTGGTAGGCCATTCTTTGAGGAATAAGCTTGAAGAGACGTGATGCCCAATGATTAGTTGGTGGAAATGGACGTAAAGTCATCTTTCCCTTGGAACAACCTTCACAGAGATCTTCCTCATGGGGAATGCTGAAGGTGGGAACACCTTCTGCATGTTTCCTCAGTTGAGTGAGTGCTTCGCGCGATGGATGACCCATTCGGCGATGCATGGTAGTGTAGTCCACTGAATGTATCACTAGGTTCACAGCCATAGGCTGTGGTGAATAATCTTTAAGAATATAGATTGTATCGCTGTGAGTTCGTGGTTCAAATGACAGGAATAAACCGTCTTTGTCCCAGAAGTCAACTTTGTCTGTGTTGCCGCGAACAGTTTTGCCATCTTGTAGGAAGCGTCCTTGTGCTATGAGGTGATGACTCAACTCCTTCATATAAAATACTGGAGTGATTCGTGCCAAATGCATGCGACCTCTTACATCCTTGAAATGTATCAAGACAGTCCCAACGCCAGTAATGTAGGTAGTTGTGGTTGCAGTTGCTATAAGAACTTTTTCCTCAAGGTCTTCATACTCAATGAAGTCACTCAAGTCAAAGGTAGTGTGTTCAGAACAACCAGAGTTGTTCATCCACCATTTGGGTTGGTTCCTCTCTTTACCCTTACACTTCTTGCACACAGAGTATGAAACATCATGTACACAAAAATGTTCTTTGGATATATACTTGACATTGATACAATAATTATACAAGCGGGACAAGAGATCAGGCTTAAAGGCCGACTTGCATGTCTTTGTCACTGCAACCGATGAAGGTGCGTTAGTATATCTTGTATGATCAAGATCAGAGGAGGGTACTGACCCCATGGTGTCCATGAATCCAGTGATTGCCAAAATTTCACGATCCAAGTCGAAATTCATCAACTCATCAGGGTCAAAAGAGGCAGTTCCTGGGACCTCAAAGTCCATAGAAGGAGATGGAGGAGGCGGCATAGGAGCCTTGTTGCCATCCTCAACATCATCCTCAGAAGGCAACACATGGGTGCGCTTCATTGGAGGATCAGAAGAACCTTGCTCATCATCACTACTATCTAACTCCGAAATGTGTCCAGATGGCTCAAGGGCACGAATGACTTTGGCAGTTGCACAGACGCCAATATCACGGGCACGTTGAATGGCCATCCTTGTCTTCTTATGAAGACGAAGGGACGTAGCATTGTGAGGAGGATTGTAGGGAGGATGGATAGAGTGCTTGCGCACATCTGGGACGGAAGGAGTAAGATCGGTACGTACCAGACCAAAGTCAACAGTACTGCCAATAGGACTGAAGTCCATAGAGTCTGCATCAGCTTGTGCAGCGTTTGCATTCCTCTTGGCCTTCTTGTTCTTTCCACTGCCATGCTTACGCTTCTTCTTCTTGTCATCATTCCCATTCTGTTCCTTCTGCTGCTGGTGACTATTGTTACCATGCTGCTGTTGGGAGAACTTGGGATTGTTTCCCTTGCAATGAAAATTCGAAAACTTGTTTGCGTTCTGCAGTTGGGAGTTGCCAATGGTGTCTCCGCTGAAAGTGTTCATAACTGTGATACAAACTTTAGCAAAGGTCAATTTCTTGAGCTCTGCAGTTTCAAGTTGAGACATGGTTTGGACAACGACAGAGTAACGTGATGGAAGCTTAGATAGAAGAATCAGAGCTTTGAGGTGGTCAGCAAGACCAATGTCAGCTTCCTCCATACATGTGAAGTGCATGCCAATCTCCATGATAGAGGACAGCGGATTTTGCTTGTATGGAATTTTAATAGCCATGGCAGCAGCAAAGTTATTAAAGACTGCGCCCAGACTCTTGACATTGTAAGTCTTGGCTAGATATTTCCAAAGCTTCTTAGCTGTGTTGCTGTTCTTCTTGGCAAGGATGCGGATGGAGGAAGAGATACGGAGGCGAATATTGCCAATAGCCTTGGTGTCAATCTCCTTCCAGGCTTTGAAAGCAACCTCATAGTTCTTCCAGGCTTCAACACTGGCAGCATTTGCCGCAACAAGTGGAGATGGTTCACTGGGTTGGTCAGTAGTAGTTGCTGATTCAAACCCTGTAGCCTGAAGGAAGGCTTCCATCTCGGAGGCCCAGGTGTCGTAGTTATCACCTTTGAGGGTAGTGGTAACAGCGGTGAAGAGTGCAGAAGACATTGAAATCTGGATAGAATCAACAGAGATGTCAGCAAGCAATTCATCAACGCTCAAGACAACAGATGAAAATAAAATGGCATGAATGTTATTGCCAGTAGTGACAAGCTGCGACATATGTCTAGCAAGCTGTCATCTACAGTGTCAAGCACTCTTGGGCGATGTCATAATCAGCACTTGTTAGGTGCGATATTGACTTCAGCGCCAGAGGCAATGTTCCAGGTAAAGGTCTGTGTCAGAGACAGCAATCAAATAGATGCGTCAATGACAACAGTAGACCAGAGAGCACTGCGAGCTTAGAGCTCAGCAAAGTGTTCATCCGGGGCCCATAACCTGTTGAGCAGGCAAGGGGTGCATAGTGGTGACACTCTCTAGCACCAACCTGGATAGTGTTCAGCTCATAATCTCAGAGGGGCAATAAAGGTAAGAGAAGCGAGTTGGACTCCAGTACAGGACATAGCTACTTATATACATAAATGCATGACAGTATTACATAAGGAAGTACTGAGGAATCCGCATATGGTATATGATGTCAGTGTATACTAAGCATAGACTAAGATAACACATGACCGTATTAGTGACGTGTGAACAGCATAGCCGCGTTCAACACTCTGCCCTTATGGGAACCCGCATTCGACTTACCAAACTTGAAGGTTCCACAGAAGCACCACCAGTTCATACATGATCTCAAAATACCTCGGGCTCGAGCCCCTCATGACCATCTCCCTGACATGCTGTTGCATAACTTAGGCCGGTTTCAGCAAGACAAGCAATTGAAAGCCCGCATACAGGGTTTGTTTACAACTCATCCTACTCACAAGTGAGTTTCCTATGGGTGATTATTTTCAAGTGATTAAAGTACCCTATAGGATATTTGTGAACACATCCGGTGCTGGAAAAACTAGAGCTGTCCTGGAGCATCTGTGCTCCAATTGGGGCCTTTATTTCTCTTGTCATGATGACTCTCATGTTGGTTCCAAAGACGTGCCTTTGGCTATGTCAAATATCTGAAAGACTTTGAACCAAAGCACTCTTCCTCATGCACCAAATCTTCTAGTAACACCTGCAGATATTGCTGCTCACTCCCGCAATAAGGATGTGCATCCTTTGGATGTTACTGAAGAGGACGTTTTGAGGAGTAGGATTGCAAACTTCAAGAAAGATGTAATCACAAACCGTCTCCGTGCATCCTTGGCTTTGAAACTCCCAAGAGTGACAAGTTCAGTCAAGCCCTTGAAAAGAACCAACAGCTAGCTGGATCCTTGCTCCTAGTTCCATTACTAGCTCATTTACTCATCTTACAACAATATATTGCCATTGTACAAAGTGTTGATGGAGATTTGAGTCAAATGGACCACAAACGGCAATGGCTGCATCTGCAGCTTCATCCCCATTTGTTGAGCAGTAATGGCCAGGATGATCTATTCCATCAGCTCGGTCGTGATCTTGACAACTATTTCAAAAAGGAAAACCTTGATCTTTCCCAGAAAATAGATATCATACGAAGTCTCTCGCATGAAATTCTTCAATCGGTCAGGGAAGCTTTGGGTTTGAATCTAAGAAAACGTAAACCCATCCCACTTTATGTGGTGATTGACGAATGCCATTTCGCAGTGACAGATATGGAAAACCACTATCGTTCATCCCAGTGGACGACAAAGCGAGGTATCCTTTGTGAATGGCGAGATGGTGGCCCATGGGATGAAGTACTGAACCGCTCGGCAGACGGAAGGCTTTTAAATGTTTTTATCTTTACCGGGACAGGGCTATCCAGAGAAATCATATCTGACGTACTTTCATCTGTGGTCATGAAGCCAGAATATTGCACCAGTGTTTATGACACCGGTGTATTCGATGATCCTGAAGCACAGGTTGCTTACTAGGCTCCACTGTCATGGACCACACCTTGCTTGGTAAATATTGTAACACGCGGCGTGCACAGGGCATGCCGCGAGTGGGTACAGGGCCTCCATATGTTCTGAATCTCATGTAGATGGAGAATGGGCAAGTTGTTGTGGAACCTGCAAAACAAAACAAGTTCAAAGTGTGCCTGCACATCAAAAATGTTCAATTCCAGGGTAGAATAGACCTTGCAAGCAAGGTGACTTAAAAAGTTTCTTTCCACTGGACACATGGAAGTTCTGAGCGCCTTCAAAGTAGAATGTATTACTGGTTGAAAGGCAGGTAAGCTGTAGCTTTTTGTGAAAACAGCACCACCTCCTGAATTACTTGCTATAGATATAGATTCACTGCGGAATATCTGTCCCTTGTTTTACAGTGCGGGTACCAAAACATGCATCAGCTCTTGGATCAGTACATTCACAGCGTGGCCGGATTTCGTCCCGCAGATTTTGAATCTCCGGAGAAAAGCTTCTTTGGAATGGTTGAACTCCCTGCTCTGACATTCGGGTTTGAGAAGCTCAATGAACAAATGAGAGAGAAAGTAAAGACTATTGCTCATGAATGCCTCTTTACCTCAAAATTGGAAACATACTTGGGGACAGATGAAAGATCGTACATCGAGCTGGGGATCAGCGGGTACGATGGGCAGAAGTCAATCAAGATTGATGAACCCCTTGTTCTGCTATCTTGCTCAGTATGGTTCAACGAGCAAAGGCCTCATACGGTATATAAAACTCTAGCAGATCACATTCAGAAACACGATCCGACCACAGGGCGTAATGGATTCGAAGAATTTATTGCTTTCTATCTCCTCAAAGTTTTTGAAAAGTCAAGGCAATTAAATCATGTCTTTGACTTCGAAGGTGCAGCAGACAATGGTTTAGGAGACAGAGAAGCTCGATTGGTGACACTCCATGTTGATGAAAGTGGAAGAAAGCCGAAGGTAGTGGAGGGCGAAGTCAGTTTATCGAAAGGAGCTTCCAGCCTATTCGGACCGATCGGATTGGCAATTGGCTCAGACAATCATTCTGTCTTGAATGAGTGGATGAACTTGAGGAGACACGCCACATTCTGTTTTCCAATGAATCTAATGGGGCCCGACATTATGTGCTTCCTCAAACTGAAAGGCAAACGTTCGCGCAAATTCACCTATGTGTGCCTTGCAATCCAGTGCAAGTTCTTTCGAGCTGAAACACTGAGGCCGTGTACTCTGAGGGGGGCTACTGCCACGGTGACACCAGGGAAGTTCTTTGAAGTCAGTCAATGTATCATTATTCCTAGGTGATTGACTGGCTCATAGTGTACCATGGTTTAGGGAGATCCCAGCTCAGATCATGCAATGAACCGGAAGCGCATCCTCAACGCCCTCCAGAATCTCAAATCCAAGGACTCGGCTGCAGGCAAATATGGAATTGTGCGTGTCATTTGCGGCTTTCCAGTCCACGTAAATCTTGGAAAGGCATTTCCTATAGCGGTCAATGCAAAAAGTGGGAATAAACGTCAACGAGTTATAACAAAGGACCCAGATCAAGACGATGATCACCCCCTAGGAAAATTGAGGACGAGTCTCTTGATTTCGACAACGGGGAATGAGCACCCCACGGATATTCTCGAAGTCATCAGACAGAGCGCGTTGAATGCTAAAAGGAGAGGACTGAACTTTTTGGACAAACCAGATCCCGCTGTATTGGGTATTGACCAGTATCAGAACAGTGACCCCAACAACAAAACCGTTGACTCGATAGAAAGCGAGATTGCACAGTTGGTAATACATCCGGGCTCTAAGCGCAAGTGTTAGACACGTAGATAATACTTAATAGTACAATAGTACAAATCAAACTCAGTAGTTGAGGATCTTCGAGTAATGCAAAGCGAGTTATCAATCTTTGTAAGAATAGGTCGACATCAATGAAGCAGTAGATCAGGTGCCATCCTAGTTGGAGCTTGGTCTGTATTCTGCTTTGACTACAACGTTATCGCAGAGTTCTGCTCGTACCATTGCGATTATTCCCAATTTTGCTAACGAAACCTCGTACACGATCATGATTGGAAGACTTTAGCGTTTTAGCACTTTGGCACCAGGGCCCGCAGTATTGACCTTGATGGACTTCAGACTTCGGAATTTTCGGGCTCCCACAACACTAGAAGCAGAGACAACCCTTCATAGAGGAGTCTGGCTTTTCTTGTACCACATGTATTGACAAGAAATCTAAGTCAATAGTATCAGAATGAGTGACAATATATCAAGAAAAATTGTGGCGGCGTACGTGTCAGTGAGAGGGGAGAATATTCGATCCAATTTTGCTTCGAGCTTAGGATTACAATGAAAGCTGTCTGGCTTGTAAAGGATTCCCAGGGGTACCTTGCCATTATTACCCTCCGCCAGATAGGCCGCGTCCATTCTCCTCTCGCAATTTTATTTGTTCTCCCTTTCGAGGATATTTTGCGAATTGATTTGTTCATTTCTGCGAGCTAAGGATGTAATCGCCATGGATTTCGTTTAAATGAACTGTAAATCTGTTGTGAGCATGATATTGAGATAGCAAGATAAGCGAACGCACTACAGAGTTTGAAGAGCCTATGCGTCTCGTGTTTTGTGGGCATCTTGGAGTTTCTTATGAAACACACGGTCCGTCGATAAGGCCACAGCACAGAGCGCTGTAAAGGGCGCTTTGGGCGAGGCAAGCGCCGTATTTGTGATGGTAGAGAAAGACTTGAAGAATTCCATGCATGAGACTCAAAACTTGAAAGAGAATGGGCACGATAACTCGTGACTGCGGTCCATACACGTCGTGGAGGTGTCCATATAAGCAGAACCAACGCGGAGTGACTCGATAAAAGCTCTTTTTCAACACTTTATCGCTATATCTCCACCACCGATTGTCTGAGTCGGCCCATCGTCTATCCATTCCGCCCCTGCATCCACCACTGCCTCTCTCTGGAGGCTCTAGCAGGAAGTAAACAATGTTTTTTTCGTCATCGTCGGTATTTGACGTGGCTTCCGTAATGGCCGTACGCCAAGTAAAGAAAGGAGGGCAGTTCTCACGATAAGAGACTAAGACTACGTTGTTCGATACAAAAATAAGCGCCAACGGGCTACCACCTCAACGCGCACTTGCCACGGTGAAAGAGACTCTTGGATAAATAGATAGGATCATGACTTCTACTCGGTATACTGGACCGTTACTCCACTGTTGGCAAGTTCTTCAACTGGCCTTGAACTCATCCATATCCTAGCATCTGTACGATGATCTCGACGGACTTCCATCAAAGACCTTCAAAGACCTGCCTTCTTTTTGGAACCGCCTTTATCATGATTATCCTTCTTCAAGATCGACTTTGGACGACCACAAGCCTGTGTTTTCTCAGAAGTTGCCGACGAGGTTGAAGACATAAGGGAGATGTTGCCTGCTAGCCCACTATCTGATGGATTCGATATTCGACGTTGACGGACTCCAAGCTGTGCGCTGTCTGTCGGTCTATCATAGGCATGTCTGAATCCAGAGTAATCGATTCAATGTACTTATATATCCTGACCAGATAAGCAACGTACCGATCATCATAGTATCTGTTGACTCCAGACTTTGATATAGGTATAATCTGTGAAAAAGGCTTCGTAGTGTATCCATTGAAACTCAGATCCCCCGACAGGATGACCGAATCCTGGCACCAAGGACAAAAAACTGCGTCCAGTTGAATTTTGCATGATACTGAACACGGTTCAATTTGGTTCAGTGGAATCAAGACAGTGAAATCCTGGATGGTTGTTGTTGTGGGTGTTAGTGGCTGTGAGCACCTTTTGCAGTAGGCCCAGGAGTTCGACGACAGTGCTGGCATATGTAGTGGAGGCGGAAGAGCCTGAATCCTTGGTATTGGTATTGTGCTGCGATGAAGGTACGTGCTAACTGATCAGACTCGATGACCATAGTTGGTGCGTTCAAGTATCGGAGCACCAGCAGAGTGAGTGTATGATGAGTATGTGCCCATACTCGGCAAAGACTCCCAACTCCTCATCGAAAGCATGGTTTTGGTTTCTGAGAAACCATAGTATCTCAAGTATGCCGGGAGCAATGTGCTTGTTCCTGGTTCACGTCTGCTATTCCTCTCAGTATTATCCAGAGTCTCTTGATCCCTCGTTCGAGTTTCCGAATTGTCATAGTGAGTACTCTTATCATTTGACTGGGACTCGGACGTCGAAGCGGTTCTTGGACTTTGATCTTTCTCTTCCTTTCCCATTATGCTTCGAAGTCTGTGAAACTGTGAGTAGGAATAAGAGTTTTTGGATGATTGAAGAAGGATAGTGGACATTAGTACCCAATCACTCACTATGATTTATCTTTCTGCGGGGCGGAGGTATATTCACTGTTCGCTGTCAGACGCAAGACTTGGTGATGGTTTGATAGGATTCCTGCATGCAGCGCGAGGGCTTTTTATGTCCTCATACAAGCCATACAAGCCACAAAATCTAGAACTGTACACGTACAACAAGAGAGTTGTGGTGCACTCGAAATGATCGTTAGCCTTTGTTTGTGAACATCACTTTCACTTGTTGCCCATATGCATGTTGCCAGGATACGCTTTTGGTTGAAAGTTCAAAGATTACTGTGGGTGAAAAGGTGAAAAAGATACAATTAACTTGACGAGGAACTGTGGCATGGGAAAGAGAAAGAGAAAAGCATGTAACGATCAGTAACTATCTTTCTACACACTATACATAGGTATGAGGAAATGGGGAATTGGTATTGTATTTCGAGAATAAATTGTTTTCTTTAGCCAGGACAAGACTGAGAGCAATAGTCGAGTTACGCGGATACGTTGGTCGGTGGAGGGGCAGGAGACTGGAGACGAGGAAGGAAAAACAAGAGGAAAAGAGTGTATATTGGGCATGGGATTGTCAAATGTTAGAAACCAATTGACGTGAAACTTGACGACGCGAGGAGGTGCATGAACCAAAAGGAATGCAAAAAAGGAGGATGCAGGAGGGGAACAACAGACTAGGACTCCAAGTTCAAAGAAGAACCTGTATAAGATGGCATCGCCAACGTTTTTTAACGTCCACCTAGCCCACCAAAACCTCCCCTCTTGGGCTTCCACACATTCTTTTTGTCCCCACCGACAACCGTGAACCCATCTTCTGCTTCCCCCTTTTCTCCTCCCTTGGCTTCGTTTCTACCACCAAAAGCACCAGGAGCAGGGGAACCGGTTCGACTAGGGACGTTCGATCCAGTACCTCCACCGCGGCCATTTGACACTCCCTCGGTACCCGTGGAATGTGGCGGAGCCTCGCCTTTGCCTTTCGCTTCGAGTCTAGATCTCCATCCATCACTCCTTCCTGCACCGAGACCTCCGCCGAGACTTGCACCAGGACGATATTTAGCCCCAGCACCAGGTGCGGGCGATTCGGAACGGGCAGGTATATCTGCAGCAGCAGATGCCCTTGGTGCACCAAATGCTGATTTGGTAGGAGTACCAGGGACAGAGCTTGCTGGCGTACCAGAAGGAGTGGTCTCCGCGGCAGCACGACGACGCCAGACTCCGGCTCCAGGAGCTGCTCCGGGACTAACACCGTCTCCAGCAGCAGGAGCACCACCGGAGGGTCCAAAGACTGATTTCCGTTGCGTTCCTTGCTCTTTTTCCTGTGCCCTTTCTAAAGCTCTCTGAGCCCTCCTCTTCTCTGCTTCTTCCTCTCTCTCCCTCTGTAGTTTCGCCTGCTCCATCGCCTTCTGTCTCTCTTTCTCCCTTTCTTTCCTCTTCTCTTCTTTCTCCTTCTCTTCTTTCTCCCTCTGTTCCATCTCTCTCTCCTCCTTCTGTCTTTGTTCTTCCTCTTCTTTCTCCTTCTGTTCCCTTTCCTCCCGCTCCTTCTCAAGGCGAGCTTGCTCTTCGCGTTCCCGAGCAGCCTTTTCTTCGGCTTCAATTTCGAGAAGATGAGCGGCCTCACGTTCAGCAGCAGCTCGGACTTCAGCTTGATGTTTGAGAACTTCGGTAAGAAGTTTGGACTTTTCAGATTCAATTTTGCGCTGAGCTTTTTCCCGACGGAGAGCAAATTCTTCGCCTTTGCGTTTGAGGAGGGTGGATTTTCTGAAGGAAGAAATAAGAAAGGACGTTGAATGCCACATGAATGGAAAAGAGCGACCCACCTATCATCCCAATCATCTCTCATTCTCGCTAACCTCGCCTTCGTCGCCATCTCCTCCTCCCAAATCTTCCTCTCCTCCTGCTTCGTCTCTTTCCCTCTGACTTCCCATTCCACCCGGTCCCTTCCTTGCTGGACAGAGTAGTCCTCTTCGAGCAACGGCATCTCTGAAACACGGTAAGCACGCTCGAGATGGTCGATCCGCTTAGAGATAGTCTTGAGCCGGGAAAGACGTAAAGATTTGTCTCGTTCGAGGGCGAGGACTTGCATTTTGATGAGGGACGTTGTATCAATGGGGTCAGTGGACGATGTAAGTTTCTGTACAACAAAGTTGATTAGTACATGTCAAATCGGAGAGGAGGAGACGGTTTTATGAGGAAGGCAGGACCCTAATGAGAACAAGCAGGCAACGATGACGGGGACACAGATGTATAAACAGGCACAGAATACATAACCCGAATGCCTCCAATATGAAATTATAACGAGGATGAAGATGAAAGCTCACCTCGACAGCCTCTCTTCCCTCTTTACCCATACCTTTGAGGATACCACCCATACCACCTTCAAGGAGACCTGTTAAAGAGAAGTGAGGAACAGTCAGAAGACAAGTAGAGTGGAAAGTGGACAGAAAGGATGAAGGAAAGAAATAGATCAAACAGGCGATGGAGGGAGACTCAGAGTACAAGTAAACCATCAAGTGAGGGGGAGAGAAAATATGAGAGGGACCAATGAACATTGTGTTCGAGTCAGAAAGAGTTGTGCTCGATATGAATAAGGACGGTGGAGCACAGGAAAAGATGTTGAAACAGCATATAACACTTGAAATCATGTACTCGAGGACGAAACGCGAGGACAAAACTTACCTTTGGCATACTTCTCAGCCTCCACTCTTCTAATCTGCTCCAATTCGGCCTTTCTCCTTGCGGCTTCACGATCGCGTGCTTCAACGAGCGAGAGGAGACGAGCTTGTTCTTTGGCTATTTTAGGTGATCAGACCAACGCACAAATATATCTCGTCTAAAAAACACTAGATACCTCTTCGTTGCGCCTCTGCCTGCATCGTCAAATTTTGCGCCTGCGCTCGGGCATGGAGTTCTTGTTGAAGTTGACGGCGACGTGCGGTGAGACTTTGATGGAGGAGCAAAGTTTTGCGGTATGCTGGCAATGATGCAAGAAGAGATTTGATGCGTTTTTCTTGAGAAAGTTGAGCCGAATCCTGCAATTGATATTGAGTTGAGTAAGTTGGGTGGGTAGACGAATGAAAAATATTACCTCTGTGGAATCTTCAGAATATTGAAGGGAAGGTGCAGGCGCAACGAGTCCCTGTCCTTCCAATTCCCTCAACGATTGATATAGGCACCCCGCTACACTGCTAAGCCTGGTCCTGACAAGTGCCGTAGCACTTGGTTGGACAGGTTTGAAACCGTCATCTATCGTAGCACCGTCTTCCCCAATCATACCACTAGCACCGGATGCAGCACTAGGACTGGCTTGTGCATCAGCAGAGGTGCCCGTAGACGATGTGGCCATAGCAAACGGCTCATCAATGAACACGATCGACCCCTCTGCATGATCAATCCGCACATCGAGGTCTCCGCGACGAGCGCAGGACATGATATAGCTCTCGATTGAGGCGGGGGTAAATACTGTGATCCCTGTGGTTCCTTCCGTCGAATTGAGGGTGTTCAACGGCGCCAATAAGTCTATGAGGAAAGAAATTTTGATAGACGAATACACCTCCGAGAGATGTGTGAGAAGGCGGGACAGGAGAGCTTGATGGAGGAGAGGAAGATATGATGCGTAGGGCGTCGTTTCTTTCGTGGTACCTTCCTTGACTTCATTGTTTTCAGCATCTTCAGCGCTTGCAACAGTAGATTCACCCCCACCCAACTCCTCTAACAACGGCGCCACACTCTCGCATAACGTCAATGGGTCGAAATCCACCTCAAGCGCGTGATAGAGTTTTTGAACCGTAGGAGGAGCTAGCTTTAGGACGTCTCGGGAGAGTGCGGATGAAAGCAGTGCGGATCGGGATGGAGCCGGGTTCTGAGTGGATGAAGTCGAGGTGGAGGAAGACGAAGTCGCTGATCCGGAGGTAGGAGAAGGAAGATTCAGGAGGGCGGAGAGACGGTGATGGGAAGGGGAACCTGTGTTCAAACAATCGGTGAGTTAAAATGAAGACAATGGCTCAAACAAAACAACATACCTCCACTTCCCACTGGGACCGCCAGTGCACTGACGATCACTTTACCTGCCAAAACCTCCTTACTTTCCCCAGTCCCAACGGCCTTCGCACCAGCATACGTGACCAGATTATAGTACTTCGCCCAAGCAGCGGCATGATATAGGGCATTGCCAGACATCAAGAACACGCGAGAGAGTTTTTCGTAGTAATTGGCCATCATTGTCGATTTGATTGTTAATGAAGAGGAAGTGAGTCCCGATCCAGCCCCGGAGCCAACACCGGAAGCCGCATTGGCAGTGACGGCGCCACCAGCACCAGCGGCAGTAGTGCCGACAAGGGAAGGAGCGGTACTCGCAGCGGCGCCAGCAATGGTATTCAAAGGCTGAACGATCTGCGGCATCGAATTTGCCATCGTCAGCAGATTATGTATATCTTCAATGCTTCTGAATGCCTCCTGCCAGAGCTCCAATTCCACACTGGCGTTCAACTGTGCAAACCTTGTATCTAAATGCCTTTGCAACGTATCCGGGTCTCCTAGATTGATCTGATGATGTCCCGCACTAGTCGCAGCTCCCCCCGCCGCATGTAATTCGCGCTGTTGAGCAGCGTATTTCCCGACATTCGCTAAATGAAGGCGAAGAGTCTCGCATAAACGACGAAATTCGGTTTTACGGTTGTTAACAAGACAGAAACGGAATGCTTTTTGAGCCACAGATTGATATATCGTTTCGAGGCGAGCATTGTTTTTGAGGGTTTCGAGGGAAGTGCGGTAGGATTCCCAAAGGAATTTCAAAGATGGTGTTATCAGAGCACGTGAAGTGCGATCCGAGTGAATCGACGAAGCAGAGGACGGAGAAGAGACGGAAGAAAGTAATATGGATTCCGGTGTGGATGGAGCTTCGAGGTCATCAACATCCCCAGCTACTCCGCCACCAAGCTCAACCTCCTTAGCAGCGACTTCTCTTGCTTTCTCTTTCGCCTCCACAACCTTCCCTTCTGCCATCTCAATAAACCTACCTACCACAACCTCAATACTTCCCACATTCGTATTCTGGGCCAGATTCTTATATTGCATCAGTCCCTCTTTCGCTGTCCTTCCCTTCCTTAATTCCACGCAAAGTTCCATGAATCGTATCAAGATAGGCTCCAAAGCCGTGACCGGGGTACTTCGGAAACGCTTCGACGAAAACATTTCTGAAAGCGACTGAAGGGCTGCATGAGTTTGACCAACGGAAACGAGGCCTTCGGCTTGTTTTAGCACGGTCTCAGGTTTGGAGAATGGAGCCATGGTGGTAGGATTCCTTTCTCTAGTTTTTGGGAGTAGGACGACGCCGATTGTTCGTTGATGAAAGAAAAAAAATAAAGCTAGGATGACTAAGCGAATGACTATCACGCTTCCGAAAGGACGTTCACACGATTTATAGTCGACGCCCTCATCCTCATCAGTCTCAAGAAGATACAAGTGGATGACTTCTCGTCGTCGTTAGGATCCTAAATTCCCTTCTGAGTGGAGCTATCAAATTTCTGAGTTTTGGATCCTAAACCACGGACCACTTGTGGAAGAGTTTCTAAAATTTCCACATATATTATAAGACTGGTGAATTGGTCATGTGACCTGTCAAATTCCAAATAGGTGTGGGTACTTTGTACTTCGCCACTCGACTTATGACTGTCATCATGTCTTCGCCTGCCCGGAAAAAGTCCATGGATCCAGCGAAGTTGTGGATTAAATGGCTAATCTACACATTCTTATGCTTCACAGCTGATCTCTTGGATACACTTCTTTCTTTTGTCGTCGCCAAAAGCAAGCCTCCCCTCAGTCTAAAACCCTCTGATGTGGACAATCTGAGTGACGACGAGATCCTAAATGAGTTCGCGAAGACGAGGGATGAACTAGACAGGCAGAATCTAGAAAAGGGGTTGGAACATGACTGGACTGTGCTCCCTCGCGGCACACCTGGCACCGTGGGGAAAGCAGTCCCCGTGTTGTCAGAAGAAGACGAAAGTAGGACTGATTCCTCCGAGGCCAATGCCTTAAACCTCCTATGGGCAAACACCATGATCCCTGTCCCCCGAGTCCGCCGTGTCATGAAGCTGGAATATCCCTTCTTCATAGTCGAGGACTACATCGAAGGCCCAACTCTTGCACAAGTCTGGTCCACTTATTCCTTATGGCAGAAAATCCGAGTTGCCTTTTCGCTTCGCAGCTATATCCGCCAACTACGAAAATTGAAAGCTCCCCCTGGAGCTCCACCAGGTCCTATCAGTAATGATGGGCCCCGTGTTTGTACATGCCCGCTTTTCGGGTTGGTTGACCTCGAACAAGGACCTTTCGCTTCATACGCCGAACTTTCTAGTTTCTTCAATGAAAAAGCAAAGCTGAGTTATGATCATCATAACATTCCAGATGACCACCCTTGGAGGCGACAGAAATTTGATGATTCCGAGGAACTGGTGCTTACACACCAAGATTTGAACCCTCGGAATATCATTGTTGGGTTGGATGGGACAATATGGATGATTGACTGGGGATGGGCAGGGTATTTTCCACCATGGTTTGAGTATGTGGCAATGAAAGTGCAGTTGGAACATGAGGACTACTACCAGTATTGGGACTTATTCATTCCTTTCATTTGTGGACCATATTTTGAGCATGAATATTGGCACTCCAATATGGCCGGAGCGTTCTACTACTATAGGTAGTATATAGTTCAAGTTGTACAGTTCACATTATGATCAATGGACTTCATGCCTACATCTGAGCCTCAATTTGATTAATGCAGGCTGTTAGCAAGGTGTATAGCTTGAATTTGGCTTCAGCTCGACTTTGACCTTGGATTAGTGCTCGACTTTGACCTTCAATTAGCGCTCGACTTCGACTTCGGATTAGCGCTCGACTTTGACTTTGCTACAACGTGTGACTGTAGCTTTCGTAGTATTCATAGTAAGAAATGTTCTTGTACATGGAGGTAAATACCCTGTTGTAGGCTACAGGGCAAGGGTGAATGATCCCCGACAAGAACAAGAGGAGCACAGAAAAGACATTCCAACACATCAATGAAACTATCCAATTTTACACCTGTGTATTAGAACCAAATGGCATGGTGGATCGACAAATTGAAAAGTTGTTTCAAGACGATGACTTTCTCAATCGTTTGACAGAGGGGCGATATCATTTCGAGAGATATATGATAAGGGTAAGAGGTCGCGGGAGTTTCAAACGCCGCAATTTGAGAGCAGAGTACCTCGAAAGACGACAAAGCGTAAATTGATCACGACTATCGGAGGACACTTGAGAATCTAACATATCTTCGACCCCCAGTAGCCCCACCTCTGCCACTGCGAAGCTTGACGGCCTGTTTCGCCATCGCCTCGGTCAATAAATGCATTTTGCCCGTTTCTTCCCTACCATACTCCCCACCACTCTCGATAGTTGGTTCCATGCCGTTCTTGATCTACAGCGACTCTTCTTCTACTGCTTCGGAATCGCTCAAACAAGTCGCGGTGATATTTAGCTTTTGGATTATTCCCCGGCGGTTTTAACTTTCCCGAGAGGTTCCGTCCTGAGGATGTTGACGAGGCACAGGTAAAATGCTCTCTGCGGCCGGCGTTTGTAAAGAGGGTCGGGTAGTCACGAAGGCGTGTGTCACCGACACTGGTCATCTGTATCAACTTTGCCCTCCAACTTCAACGTTTCGAAACCAATTCGTGCACGCAGAACTTCCCCTGGAGTCGGACTGGTAGGACCATATTGAATGTGGTAATGGGTGGAGAAAAGCCACATTTGCAGCAACGAGAATCGAGATTAGAGTTCAACGCATACCCGTACACGTTGTGAAGATGCAGGGCTGTCCCAAGGGCCAAATGGGTACACAGAGACGTAGGGTCTCGGGTAATCTATTGACGACGCGACGTAACTCTTTCCCAAATCGAACATGGGGTCCTTAGAGGAAGCTGGGAGATTTCTGGCAGATACGGTGATTGATACAGCGAAGTGGCAGGATTTAGACGCATTTTGAGGGTGCCATCGGAGCGAGGGGCAGCGAAATGTTCCGATCAAGCCCGAATCGCCTCAGTGAAGATTTGAGAGGATAAAAACTTCATCAGCCTTCATCACAGATTGGGGAATCTCCTTCTCCTCCCAGATTTATTTTTACTTCATGGAATAATTTGACGACCGGGAAAGAAGCTTTTGTGATAATTCGTCGCAAGACGGTCCCTTTTACCTGAGTATCGATATTGAGGCCAAGGCGGCGGAGATAGTGGAAAGTTCCTTTTGTAATAGAAGGAACGGAGTCGGGGTCGCGAGAAAACCGAGCGCTAAATGGGATTTAAGGTCTTATTATCTAGCGCCCGGATGTCCGCTGCTTCCATTATGTTCATGAGCCCTCTCAGTTTTGTCGCTGCTGTTTGCTGTCTTTCCGCTACCCCGGTGTCAACACTCGAGTCGGGACCACGGGCTTCGTCAGGCTTTGTCCCCATGATCCCAGAAACGTTTTCCAAAGGTACTTTCACTACCTCATTGGCACGTTCAAAGCGCTAGAAATAAAAGCAGGAGGAGCAGTTCTACTCCGTGACAAAGGTAAGCCATCGCATTATTACCAACTCTCTCCATCAAACTCCACCATTTAGATGCTCTCTCGGACTCTTACTTCAACTCCCTCGGCCGATCTTCGGATTGTTTTCACAAAGTAGCTGGATCGATCCGGACACGCTGCTCAGAGCTGGATATGAATGAAGAGGAAAGGGTTGTCGGTGCGTTTCAGAATGAGCATATATATATTCTATGCACCAAATCCAATACACAGCCGCTATATCAATGACTCTATGCGAGTTAGCAACAGCAAAGCACCACACGCCGCCTATGGAATGCGACATGTTTTCAGCTCGTCTACGCGCTTCAGGTCCACGCGAAGGGTTTTCGGATGAGCAGGAAGAATTCGAAGCGGATATCCGAGGCAACTGCGTCAAGTAAGCCCGATAAGCCTCCCTGAATTGTTGTAGCGCGATCTATCTGATCTGGATGTCCCTTTCCTTTTAAGTGCATTATCGCGCAGCGCGCAATTCTGGTCAAGTTATTCCGGATACCTTCGAGAAGTCCGTGAGTTACACTTCAGCTATCGAATTCCTGTGTCTCCAGCAATGCTCATGGTGGGAGCCATAATTCCAGCTCAGTTATGTTTTACATTTCAGCGAGAAAACGACATCGGTAGGTCATACTCGTTTCTCTACTCAACTGGCGCTCATTTACGTTCCTTATTGCAGACAACGCGAAGGATCTTTTCCGAAACATATCACTCAACCAAGAGCAATTCCTTCGGATGGCAGTGGACCGAGAACGTGCCAATATTATCCATACAGAGAGATGGTCGGCGTTCTTCGATGTATGTTCCTTATCTATCATTTGCTTTCATTACCGGTGACTTGACTGCTTTAATTTCCTGGCAGCATACTGTTGAAATAACGGACCAGCTTTCTCTCCTCTCGCGACGTATTCAGACAGATACATCTAGTGCGTTCGAAAAGCTACAAAGAGGCCTTGAGGTCAATTTTCGCAACCCTTTCACCTTACCTCTCAATTGACAGACCAATTTGTGTAGACCCTTCATGTACTATCCCGGTCATCATCAGAGTTTCGGTCGCAGTCAGAGACTGACCATCTGACTCAACTCAATCAAGTGATTTTTTTTTCTGCTTTTCAACTTAACGAGGTATCCACAATGTCGTTAATGTGATACATTTAGATCGACTCTGCACTGGTAGGCTTATCCGAACGGGTGAGTATTGCTTATTACTCTACCAATATCCATCATGCTTATGCCGCCCCTTGGATCAAATAAGCATTCGCGCGACCTTCGAGCAATCGTACCAGAACTCCAAGCCGTTCTGCACGGGCTTCTCATGCATTCATCTGAGGTCGCTCGTCAAGAGCAGGCGGTCGTTCTAGGCGAATTAACCGTGTGTTGTCTTTCGTTCTCTTCGCACTCTTTCTTTTAGATTCGCGGTAGTAAATGCATCTATGAATTCTATCAGATTACCGATTGAAACACCAGCTTACGATCTTATAGACTTCCGTCCAAGATCAGTGGAGACTGCTGTACAGCGAGTTCTCTGTCATGAAGGAGGTGATAACCACACCGTCTATTTACCCTGTCTTCTTCAGCTGACAACCTGTACTGGACTCGATGACTCTTTCCCTACCTCAATTTCTCGCTTCCAACTCCCAGGCGATCTCCCACTTAACCACCTCAACAAGCTCGACCGCTCTTTCTTTGGCCTCTCAATCTCATCAAACCACGCAAGAAATTCATCAAGCTCGTGCACTCATCTCAGACTCGGCGTATCACCTTAGCGATGTTCTCAATACCCTTGCGGGAAGATCGACCAAACATATAGAATCTCTTGATGTGAAGGTAGAAGAACTCAAAGATAAATTACTCCCGCTTGCACCTAAGGAAGAAGATCAAGCCTGGTTCTCATACGATAACATAAGCTCGGAGAGGTGGTGGAAAGGGAACCTGGTTTGGGTTTTGGGATATCTCATCAGAGGTAATTTCAGTACTTATTCTCAATGGCAGCCTCGCTGAACATACATCACTTGTGATATTAGGTGCCTCCCTATCCGCGTGGATTGATTCTCCGTTCCTCAAGATCCTAGAAATCATTTGGATCGTCGCGTTCTGGTTCCTTAAACGAAGCCTCTCTACTATTACCGTAAGTTGATTTCTCTGACCTCGCCTATTTTGAATGCTCGCCGACAAATTCCCTGTTCACTCCACTTATTCGTTATTTTCAGAGCTTCCTCGTACTATGTTTTTCTTGCCGCAAATACCTTCACCGGATTCTAATAGCCTCCACTTCAAATTGGGTACCGGATAATCCTCAAAGACTCATTAGACAAAAGCAAGGACGATTTCTCTCGAAGTAAGTTAGCCGACACTTCTCGAATCCGTTGCTGTAATGAATCATAAATCTTATAAGCACTCGGTCCTCGAATAGTAATGATTTGTTCGACCCATCATCAAAAACAATTGCTGCACCAACGACGACTAGAGTCATCGGACTCGATCCCCAAACACACAAAATCCTAAGTCTATCTGCTGCGCTCGCACCTTCTGTACGTCAATGTGACCCAAGAGTCCCTCAAACGCGTATCATCACAAGCCGAATCCGACACCCCGGTCCTTCTGCTTCTAGTGCTGCTGCTACTCGCTTAAGGGTTTCTCGAATACCCGATAGACTTTGCATCCCCTCCTTGGCTTAAATCATAGTTCTGAGTTACTTTCCTTCGTTGCTCTCTTCATTTTCAAGTACCTTTTTTTTCTCTGGAACTTTGGAAGAGCGAGGCATACTGTACCAAGATGACACACTACCCAATAGCAATCGCACTGTTATTATTGTCGCATTATCGCATTTATGAATGAACTCATTTTCATTCACGTCTTGTACAGGTTGGAAGATATCATAGCATAAGACAAAGAAGACAGGGAAATAAGATACGTTTCATAGCATGGGATCAGGATAGGATCAAAAAACGAAAAGAAAAACAACAAAAACATGTAGTGAAGAAAAAAATCACGATCCGTGTTTGCACATAAGGCGGATGAGAAGTTGTATTGTATAACGCTGGCATGTTGATACTCTGTGACAGCACATCATCCGAGTCCATGACTAGATACCCCGGATAGCGTCCGTACTATATCCTATCAATGGAAGTGCAGCTGCGCTTCGCGTCCGTACAAAGGAAGGATACTCCCTTTCAGACAGGGAATGTCTATTGCTGGATGCTCTTCTCATGACCTCCTGTTACAGCCTAGTGGGCCCACGGCTGGAAGAGGTAAAGCTAATCAGCACCCCACAGCAGAGTGTTGAAATACGAACACACCACCTGACAGTCAGAATGACACTATTCCTTCTCGAAACCCATATCCATCATAACCGGAGGAGCCAGCAACAGAGAAGAGAGTACAGAGACGAAAAAATTGTGCGAAAACCTGACGAGATCCGTGTCCTAGTGACCAAACGTAATTTTGGTTCGATGATTGCCCGTTGAACGTTGAGGCATTTGTTCCTTAGGTCTCGGGATCGAGCTTTTCGCCGCGGGCGAGAACTCTGACCACTTTGCTGTCCGAACGCTGCACCATTTCCATCATAATAGAAACAGCAGGCGAGCGCTCGACAAGTCCACCCTTGAGCTTGCCGTTCTCAGCAGAGGGAGGGCGACGGCCGCCCTTATTGTTGAGTATGCGTTTTGGTCGATCTTCTTCCGAGGATGACCGAGGATGACCCGAGTAGCCGGTACTACCGTTCGATTTGGGAGTAGACTGGGACAGTGGCGGAGCGGGCTTGAGGTCCAAAATAGTAACACCAGCTTTGGCGGCCCACCGACTGACCTGAGAGCCCATCGTGCGTGGTTCGTGCTTGTTGAAATGGGCGTGAGAGGGGGCAGGTAAAGGAACCGGAGTCAGCAAAGCTGTGGAGTTCGCATCAGCATCTGGCAGTTTGGTGGTAGCGTTCGATGGAGATGTGGTGATAGCAGTGCACACTGCGATGACAACATTCGGCTTCGTACCAGTGTCATCTGCAGGAGACACATGTTGGACTTCCCAACGAGCGCAACAGATAGTGCGCCGTACCCATTCAGGAGAGTTTTGAATGTTGGATTTATCATCTGTATTGTCGGATTCAAGTTGAAAGTCGATGGCATCCCATGGAACGAATGCTTCGTCCCGTTGCACTCGGATTCGTGGATTATTGCCGACCTGAGCCTCGAGAATGCGGGAAGCTTCGCGAGCTCGCTGTGCAAGTGAAGTCGTACCCTTCTTAAGTAAATCCAAAGTATTCAAAGCTGTGAGGTCCCCTATGAGAACGCTCTTAAAAAACGAAGGCAACAGCGACAAACCTTCGAGCGGAACAATGACCACTTCTTCCCTACCGCTCTTACACCATTTCTTGAGGTGATTGAGGGCGTGGACCAGGACACTTGCATCGACGATCACAATATCGGCATCCTTCTCCTGCTGCTCATGAGACTTTTTCCTAAGACCCTGCTCCGATTTGGGGCTCTCCTTATCCCTAGTAAGTAACTGAAACTCTCCATCTCGTTTCCTGTTGTTAGTGTTGACCACTTTGCTCGAAACTCGTTTAGGTGCATTATGCTTGGAGTTGTTGGGATTTCCTGAGTTGTATTTCGAAGTCCTATCCCTCCAATTTCCCGATGAGGGACCATGAACATTTCCGACGGATTTTTCCAGCTGTTCCACCTGATGGTTGAGGAATGCGGCGCCCAAAGCTCGGGACATAGCAATCTGTTTGGCCCCCTAATCAATATGAGCTCGCTTCGGGTCGGAGCAATAGCTACAGACCTTAGCGTCGGCCATTTCAACCCCAGATAATGATGATGGTGGATGACAAGAGGTCGATGAGATTGGCTAGAACCGCAGCCGGGAAGCCTGCTGAATCAGCTCCCGTAATTTATCGCCGAATGAAGCCGAAAAGTACTCTCATAATATCCTGTCAACTTCGGGCTGCTTTAATTCTGAGCTGTGTTCAAGGAGGAATCCCCTTCGCTGTTGGACTTGATTACAGTAACTCAAAGTCATGGGTGGCTGATCCTGATCCCAAAACTTGAAAGTCGCGCCTCACCTTCTGACGCGCTTCTCGCTCCCGGGTCCCTCGTAGTCAAACAGACTACATATTCTCTCGGCTCATATGGATAGCGTCTATGGCGCGGTTGCAAGAAATCCCGATTCATTGTGTGTGTCTCAACTCTTGCCCTCAACGCTGCCATACATTGGAATCGCCTAGTCTGTTGCGCGATATAATGATATAAGTGAGTCGTACCAAAGCCTGCATCACAAATCTTCTCTTTCCATTTCTCGATCTCTCTCCCCAATTGACATTGTGAGACAGTCGTATTATCTCAACGTATACAGATTTTTCGGCACCTCACCTAGCACAAGCAGTCCAAGTGTAGGGAGGTTAGTGAACACGTCTGCCCTGACGGAGAGTCATTGCCCGTCTGCAAGTACAAACTATATACTGTAGCATCACTCGTTGCACAGTTGAGGAAATTGAGCTGTCGCGGATCAGTCTCAATAATCGTATCGCCCTCAAGTCCCCAGTCAGTTGTCACTGCTGTGGACCCGAAAGTCAAAGCTTGATAGCTGAGTGTCGTATCGGAGGTGTCGACATTCAGATAGAGTGTCGTGCCATCGTCTCCGGGAAGAGAAATCGTAGTCCCAATCGTGAAGTAGCCGGAGGATGATTCAGGGCCTAGAACAGCTGTACCATCTATATGAAGATATAACAGGTCAAATGGAACACCATGAAATAGGAATCGGACACGTACTGCTGTTCTGAAGATAGAAATGGTATGTCGGGTCCTGATCAGAACGGATCTGGGATCCAGTAGGCGTGGCTCCTGTAGACGTGCTAGTAGCTGTTGTTGAGCTCCCAATGCTCGTAGTGGATGTGGAAGTGGCAGTTCCAGGGATGCATTGTGAGTAGTCTACATCGAGGTTGAAAGGTAAAATCCGAACCTAAAGGAAGAATTGCATGGCACTCACAAGTGTTTGTCTCTACACAGGTGTATCCGGAGACGCAGGTAGTAGGTCCAGACCTGTACAAAAGAGTATTAGAGCGGGGGATTCAGGTGAAATTCACTAATCACCATCCTATGCCTCCGCACTGTCCATACGCCGGGGATTGTGCTTGAGCCTGAGTAGCAAATGCTGCTACTACTGCGAGTATGAGGGCTAGCATATGAGTTTCTCAAACCATAAGGAATCATTTCCGCGAAGTTATAACGACCTATTTCGGCGGAAGGCTGGAGAAATGAAGGATGATTTATTCATGGCGGTGAATGAATTCAAACGAAGTATATCCTGACAATTTGTAACCAAAGGCTGAAATTCGGATGTAGACCCTCCTTGTGATTGATATCTTCAATGCTTCCAATACTTTGGCTTCCGAAAATTCGTGAAGGATGTATTTGAAACGCTGAAATAGCCATGCAGTTCCAGTTCCCGATTTCTGTGATGAACATTTGCGCTGAACGGACCCCCACTTCGGCTTCCATAGCCAAGTGCATTAATTGAATAAGCAATATAGAACGCGAAAGGGATATGGAATACCGGGTAATTCGAGTCATCGTTTTCGCAGGGTGTTGAGGCCCGATCCACCAGCACTTCCGACCTGATCAGGTCGAGTCACCCCGCCTATGGTAACATAGCCAATTTTGCCTTGGTGGGGTTAACTGCACTGATCTCATCCCTTCTCATCCGCTACAGTTGATAATCTGCCACGTTTTTTTTCTTCATTCTTAGAGTCCTCCTCAACGGTTAGGGGGAGGAGGAAACACGACTTTTACCTTACTAATTACTTGCTGGTGTGCTTTGGTTTGAGAAAGACGGAGCATGGGCTCGTCAGGAAGAAACCTGTTTTCGGGCTCACACAACCCATCAATATTCAAAACAACATGGCAGCAGGACGTTGAACCTCTGCCGAATATGAGATTAAATAAGAAACTTGCGGTGTTGGTGAATTTTTGGAAGTTCCTCCATTATTGTTATTCATAAATGAAAGAAAAGGGTATAACAGGCTATCACTGAGATACTACTTTACCTACGAGAATCGAGGCAAAACATGTGTGTAATCAAGTACATTCGAAGCTGCTTTCATCTCCGCTTGCGTAAATTATATGGCGAAGGCGGAACGGTTGAATCAACCAAACTAGAACGAGGAACCACGACTGAAGCATGTCCTGTAGCAACATCTCCGATGTGGCGATTACTGCGACCAGTTCGCAAACTCTTTGTACCTTTGCGACCCTTCCTAGTCATGGAACCGGAATTCGTGGCAACGATATCTTCGGAAAACTTTTGAACCTTCGTTCCATCGCTCCTGGAAGTACTCGCTGCATCGTCTGTAGACGTCGATCTGCCACGCTTCTTGACTATGGTTGAAACATCATCCTGAGCCGCTATGGGTAACGCCGTATGAAATGGTTCTATTCGACCTGTGAAGATTCGAGATAGACGACGCATAAGCATGTCTTGAGAAATTTCTTTCGTTAACTTATCTAGTCCCTCAATGTTCAAGACCCCAGCAGGATATTCTTCGTGCGGAATGCTGTCCACGGTCGCGCTTTTGACCCGGAACGACCCAGAAATACGTAGGATGCCAGAGGGACCCACGTCGGTATTTAGATTTGGTAGCTGATCGAGAAGCGTAACGACTTCAGGCTGAGAACATTCATTCAATATTTTGAAAGGCTATATTGTAAGGATTCCCTTACCTGATCACGGAACATAACGTTCGGATGAATTGCTTTGATGTCTTGAGCAAAATCCGGATTTTCTCTTGTGAATGTCGAAGGAACATAAACAAAAACCCAAAAAGTTTGCTCATCAGAGAGTTTGAGACAAAACACCAAAGTCACGCTAGCGCTCGAAGAAGAGGGCAGTAGACAAAACGGTTCGTCATGCTCATGTTTGAACCAGGATACGACTTCTTCTGGAGTCCCCGCCACAAATACCAGTCGATCAGGCATAGTTTCCGAGAAATGTACATCCAAGGTTTCCAGTCGCTCAGCAGCTTTGACAAACTTCACAAGTCTCCCATACAATAATGGTGTGGTCAGTCCAAAAACTGTGCAAGTCTTTGAAACCTTGCAGAAGTCACCAAGACACAAAGCCAAAGATAAAGCAAGGGATGAAGCAAAGTGAGACGGATGGATTTCAGTTTCGTAGTTCCAAGCAAACGTCCCAGCCAACTTCACGAGTGTGAAATATGGATGTTGTTTGAACCATTTCGCCCCGTAAATGACTGTTACCGGCTCGTCCAGTCCTATCCGAGAACACATTGGATCCAGAAAAATTCCATAGTCTTCGTTGACGAGATCGATGTCGTTGGACGTGAAATCACAGCATCCCTTGGAAGTGGTCAAAAAGCTTATGACCGACCGGTGCATTGCAATGGTGCTAGTGAAACCTGACAATCATCAGAAAGAATCAGTAAGGAAAAGGCAAGCTTTCTCATAGTAACGCACGTCTAGATAAACCTTCAGAGCCAAGTGATAAATACCAATTGTTCATGGAGAATGTCTCTTGTGATGTATATTCAGAATTCTCAGGGGGCATGTATCCGGATAGAGTTTGAACGTATCTTCCCAATAATGTATGGGGACTCTCAAAATCATTGTCCAATAACAATGTCAAGAAAGATGCGCTATAGCGATACCTGAATGTTGTTAAGCAGTGGTCTACGTGAGATGAACAATATTTACCTTCCTCGTAACCAATGCCACATTCGTTTTATGAGAAGTTGGCCTGTGTTTGATTTCTCAAATTGCGGCGGTAGGAATTCAGAAATATAACGTCGATGTGCTTCTAAATCATCAAAACATCCTGTATTTGAACACCAACGAAAATTATCCCACTCTCCTGAGGAAGATTGAAAATGTTCCTGAGGAATGATGGTACCCGCAACAACAAACCTCACGGGCAAGTGGCCCATCCGACATTGAAAACCTCGAATAATTTCCTTTAAAAGCGGATAACGTCCGTATTCATCTTCGAAGGCTCCATTGTGCTTTCGGGAAGCTACGTTTGCCTCATCTATTACGATGTAGAAGAAATCACCTGGCGGTATGTCCCAGATGCTTTGAATGTCTTCCAACGTGCGCGTTATGGCTTCGTCAATCACTGAATCATGCACTTCGGCCAACGAAATCTCGTACTTCGTCTTACCATATGGTTCAAACAACGATGTGAAGGTATGGGGGAAAATCTGCGATTCCAGCCAGCGCTGCCGATGATCATGGCAGAAAGCGTCTTGTGAGCACGCTTCCAGGTACAGTTTGAAAACAAGCAATCGCGCTAAAAGTGCTTCGCTAGTCAATCTGAAAACCGTTTGTATGTTGTTTTGTAGGGATGTGGTGTATTCAGGGTTGGAGCGAAAAGGCAAATGTCCTGTCCAGTTCCGGTTTGACTCGATCTCATTGATGGCGACAACAAGATCACCAGCTCCGAGGAACGAAGAATCAATATCACATGTGAAATAGAGGCCCCAATGAAGGGAGAGACCTTCAAAAAGGAGTCTAGTTTTTCCAGTGCCGGACGTATTGATCAGAAACCTGGTCATTTTGACAACGTTAACTCGAAGCCCTCTCAAGTAATGTATGAGACGAACGTATGATGATCAGAGGAGAATATCGTGCCCAATCTCTTCCTCAAGATGGGGTCATGCTGAAAACTACCCAGTTTGTGAAGTATGACAAGAGGAATTTCTTCGCGGTTTCCCAGTGGAATCCCGAGCTTTCGAATGTGATCCATTGTATCTGGATCTGTGTCTTCCCTGATGGAGGCCCAGATAGGGAGTTTCTGTTCACCTCTAGCGAATGGCATTACTTTGTTCTCTGACTCTATCGAACGAATGGTTTTAATCATGCCTCTGAGGTCTGGATCCAATCGCCACGCATTCCGCTCAAAGTACACTGCGTAAGAATATTGAAAGATCACCCGAATAGGTAAAGCCATTATACGCACCGCAAAGACTGTCAAGAGCTCCCATGTCTCGCGCATGATGCGCAATCTTGAGCTTTTCATGTAAATCTGAGTCGACTGATAAAGCGTTGAAGCACAGTCTTGATGATGGCTTGAATGGTCCCTTGCGAGATTTCAAATGTTGGAAAAGGAATTGGGACGCCGGCACAACTTGGTCAACATTTGGGAAGAAAATGAAGATATTCATGTCAAGGCCGGTAAGCGTCCAAGCTTTGCGAGTCGAGAGAATTTCCAGACCCGACTTCGGATCAGACTGTAGGGCCTTTCGCGTGGCAACATAATACCCCCGATCTGAATCTCCCTTACCTCTAGGGCGCGTGCGCGCTACGTAGATCCCTCGCGAGTCGCTGACTGGAGCTGTTCAAGCTTCAAATTCAAAGCCAATCAGGTCGAGTCACTACGGCCTCCTACAGCAGCATAGCCAATTCTGCGTTGGTGTGAGTAACTATGCGCCGGTCTCATCGACCCCGTTTTTTTCCCTTTCTCAGAGTCCTCTTTAACCGTTGGCAGGGCGGTTTTTACCTTCATTTTTGCTTGGAAGATGCTAGTTTGGGAAAGACGGGAAAGACGTTCTATGAACTCCTCAGGAGACACTCTTTAGTCGGCCTCATACAACCCATCGATATCAATATTCAAAACAACAGGACAGTGGGACCTGCAGCGGGACGTTGTTCCTGAGGCACACCACCCCCACCGCCCCCGAACGCAGAGGAACGACATCCGGAAACCATCCCACTCGCCTCAAATAGTTGACTCAGTCGACAAAATGGTGACCCAGAAGCCTCTGCCGATTGTGAGATTATTTAAATAGGAAGAAATCTGCAGTGTGTTGGAGCTTGCTCCAATACTATTATTCATAAATGTAAAAATCCAGGTTACAACAGGTTATAACTGAGATACTACTTTACCTACGAAAATCGAGGCAAAACATCATGTGTGTAATCAAGTACATTCAAAGCTGCTTTTATCTCCGTTTGCGTAAATTATATGGCGAGGACGGAACGGTTGAATCAACCAAACTAGAACGAGGAACCACGACTGAAGCATGTCCTGTAACAACATCTCCGATGTGGCGATTACTGCGACCAGTTCGCAAACTCTTTGTACCTTTGCGACCCTTCCTAGTCATGGAACCGGAATTCGTGACAACGATATCTTCGGAAAACTTTTGAACCTTCGTTCCATCGCTCCTGGAAGTACTCGCTGCATCGTCTGTAGACGTCGATCTGCCACGCTTCTTGAATATGGCTGAGACAGCCACTATGGGTAACGCCGTATGAAATGGTTCTGTTCGACCTGTGAAGATTCGAGATAGACGACGCATAAGCATGTCTTGAGAAATTTCTTTCGTTAACCTATCTAGTCTCCCAATGTTCAGGACCCCAGCAGGATATTCTTCGTGCGGAATGCTGTCCACGGTCGCGCTTTTGACCCGGAACGACCCAGAAATACGTAGGATGCCAGAGGGACCCACGTCGGTATTTAGATTTGGTAGCTGATCGAGAAGCGTAACGACTTCAGGCTGAGAAACATTCGTTCAATATTTTGAAAGGCTAAATTGTAACGATTTCCTTACCTGATCACGGAATATAACGTTCGGATGAATCTCTTTGATGTCTTGAGCAAAATCCGGATTTTCTCTTGTGAATGTCGAAGGAACATATACAAAAACCCAAAAAGTTCGCTCATCAGAGAGTTTGAGACAAAAGACTAAAGTCACGCTAGTGCTCGAAGAAGAGGGCAGTAGACAAAACGGTTCGTCATGCTCGTGTTTGAACCAGGACATGACTTCTTCTGGAGCCCCCGCCACAAATACCAGTCTGTCGGGCATAGTTTCCGAGAGTTGTACATCCAATGTTTCTAGTCGCTCAGCAACTTTGACAAACTTCACGAGTCTCCCATTCAATAATGGTGTGGTGAGTCCAAAGACCGTGCAGGTGTTCGAAACCTTGCAGAAATCACCAAAACAGAAAGCCAAAGATAAAGCCAGGGATGAAGCAAAGTGAGACGGATGTATTCCAGTTTGGTAGTTCCAAGCAAATGTCCCAGCCAACCTCACGAGTGTGAAATATGGTTGTTGTTTGAGCCATTTCGCCCCGTAAATGACTGTTACCGGCTCGTCCAGTCCTATTCGAGAACACGTTGGATCCAGAAAAATTCCATAGTCTTCGTTGACGAGATCGATGTCGTTGGACGTGAAATCACAGCATCCCTTGGAAGTGGTCAAAAAGCTTATGACCGACCGGTGCATTGCAATGGTGCTAGTGAAACCTGACAATCATCAGAAAGAATCAGTAAGGAAAAGGCAAGCTTTCTCATAGTAACGCACGTCTAGATAAACCTTTAGAGCCAAGAGATAAATACCAATTGTTCGTGGAGAATGTCTCTTGTGATGTATATTCAGAATTCTCAGGGGGCATGTATCCAGACATAGTTTGAACGAATCCTCCCAATAATGTATGGGGACTCTCGAAATTATTGTCCAATAACAATGTCAAGAAAGATGCGGTATAGCGGTACCTAAATGTTGTTGAGCAGTGATCTACGTGAATGAACAATATTTACCTTCCTCGTAACCAATGCCACATTCGTTTTATAAGAAGTTGACCTGTGTCTGACTTTTCAAAATGTGGCGGTAGAAACTGGGAGATATAACGTCGATGGGCCTCCGGATCATCAAAACAACCTGTATCTGAACACCAACGGAAACTATCCCATTCCCCTGAGGAAGATTGAAAATGTTCCCGAGGAATGATGGTACCCGCAACAACAAACCTCACGGGCAAGTGGCCCATCCGACATTGAAAACTTCGAATAATCTCCTTTAAAATCGAGTAACGCCCGTACTCATCTGCAAAAGCGCCATCATGCTTTCGAGAAGCTACGTTTGCCTCATCTATCACAATGTAGAAGAATTCACCCGGTGATATGTCCCAGATACTTTGTATGTCTTCCAAAGTGTGCGTTATGGCGTCGTCAATCACTGAATCGTGCACTTCGGCTCTGGAAATCTCGTATTTCGTCTTACCATATGCTTCGAACCGAGATGTGATCGTACGGGGGAAAATCTGCGATTCTAGCCAGCGTTGCCGATGATCATGACAGAGAGCGCTTTTTGAGCACGCCGTCAGGTACATTTTGAAAACGAGTAATCGCGCCAAAAGTGCTTCGCTAGTCAAGCGGAAAATTGTTTTTATGTTGTGTTGGAGGGAGGTGGCGTAATGGGGACTGGATGGAAAAGGCAAATGCCCTGTCCAGTTCCGGTGTGACTCGATATCATTGATGGCGAGAACGAAATCACCCGCTCCGAGGAAAGAGGAATCGATAGCGCACGTAAAATAGAGTCCCCAATGGAGGCAAAGGCCTTCGAAAAGGAGTTTAGTTTTCCCAGTGCCAGACGTATTGATAAGAAAACTGGATGATGTACAAAGTAAAAAGGAGGGCTGCGCATGTAAACAAAGAGACGAACGTGTGATGATTGGGAGAGAAGATTGTGTCCAGCCTCTTCTTCAAGATGGGGTCATGCTGAAAACTACCCAGTTTGTGAAGTATGACAAGAGGAATTTCTTCGCGGTTCCCGAGTGGAATCCCGAGCTTTCGAACATGATCCATTATATCTGGATCGGTGTCTTCCCTGGTGGGGGCCCAGATAGGGAGTTTCCATTCACCCTTGACGAATGGCATTATCTTGTTGTCTGACTCCATCAAACGAATTGCTTCGAACACATCCTCGAGGTCTGGATCCATACGCCATGCATTCCTCTCAAAGTACACTGCGCAAAGATATCAAGAGACAACCCGAGTAAGAAAAGCCATTGGACGCACTACAAAGACTGTCAAGAGCTCCCATGTCTCGCGCATGATGCGCAACCTTGAGCTTTTCATGTAAATCCGAATCGACTAATAAAGCGTTGAAGCACAGTCCTAATGATGGCTTGAACGGTCCCTTGCGAAATTTCAAAATTTGGAAGAAAAATTGGGACGCCGGCACAACTTGCTCAATATTTGGAAAGGAGAGGAAAATATTCATGGTAAGGGTCAAACGTCAAAGCCTCAAGCACAACATTCCGGATTTCTACGGATCAGGCCGAAGCCAACCAGAAACTTCCTTTTATGGGAGTTTTCAACTTTTGTTTAACTCTTCAAAGCTTCAGTGGCAGTCTGGCAGAATCATTTAGGATGAAAGTATCTCGGAGACTTTTTTACGATCCTCTTCGTATAAGATAGAAAATAGTGTTCAAAGATGTAAATACTGGTACTTGACAAACTTATATAGTAATTTTAATTAACGTTTGACGCTCTCATCATGTTTACGTTTCAAGTTCAACCTTTCGCCCCAATGTGCATGGTCAACTCGCAACATCGTGATTACGTCTTCAGTAATTTGTGGCACGATCCGACCTTTTCGAACGGCGAGATTGCTAGAATGCACGATATTTCCACGTATTCGATGCCGTGCGGCCAACTTTCGAGCCGCTTCCGCTTTCTGCAGACCCGTTTTATTCCGGCGAGGTTCTACTGCCGGTGGACTAATGCCGATCACGCCGGGTGAGTTTTGATCAAGGACTAGTGAATCTCCCGCAGCATAAGCCCTTCTTATGATGACCTCGAGCATATGTGTAGGGTGAAAGGGGCGCGTTTCCGAGCGTAAAAGACTGTCATTGAATGACGCTAATGGGTGTCCATCAGTCCCATCTGGGTCTGGAGTCTGCTTTGTCACCATTTTGACTTTTATTGCGTCTTCTTCTTTGTCGTCTTTCACCCGAACATCAAAGGCTTTCTCGAGGTCGACGAGAACTGGAAAACCACATATGATGCGTAATACCCCATATGTTCCTGCCAGCGGATCTTTGCGGGGAAAATTGAGCAGAGTTTTCAGAAAACGATCCCGTGCTTCGTTCCTCTTCCCGTCAGTTGTTGTCTGTGTCGCAATAGCTTGAGCAGTTGAAGCATTGCTTTGCCTCTATGAATTCGAATGAGCAATTAGTCGGCGCTTGTCACTCCTTTTCTCTACTCACCCGCCTTTGAAAAAAATTGTTTGGGGTTACTGTTGCGATAGCCTCGCTTAGGGTTTTACGTGGAAGATCATCGTAGAATTTGCATTGGATTGCGAGGCATATGTAGGTGAAATCTTTCGAGCTCCCTACTGGATCCTGTAGTTTGAGAAAGCACATGATGTCGGGCCCCATGATTTTCATCGGGAAGCAGAACGCTGTATAGCTTTTTAAGTCGATCCAATCTTGCAAGGAGGAGGTCCCTTCTTCCCATAACTCGTTCGTTATTTGACCGATAGGTCCAAACAGAGACGGCCTTCCTACCAGATTGATTTTTCCCTCGATAAGTCTGAGCTCTTCCTCATAATCATTGATATGAAGAGTAACTAATGTGGCAAGCTTCTCTCCTATCTTGTTCTCGCCCTTGAACTTGAAAACCTCGTCTAATCTGCGGGGCTTCCGGAAGACATGCTGAAGATAGAAGCAGATGAACTCTTCGAATCCATTCCGGCCGGTAGAGGGACTATGGTCCCGAATACGGGAGGCTAGAGTCTGGTACAAACTAGTACCGCAGCGTTTGGGTTGATTGTTGAACCACATCGAGCATGCTAACAACACAAGAGGCTCATCAAGCGCGATAACCCCCTGTTGCAAGAATCTGGCTAGACCGTATTCTACATATCTGATTTCGTTTTCACCCAAGTCGGCGGATAGCTGAGATGTGAACAGATACTCGTGGCACATTGTTTTGACCCTTTCTTTCATTTCTGCATCCAGTTTTTCAAATGCAAATCCCCGAGGAGGCCAAGCAACGTTGCCGAATTCCATCACCTCGCCATTGTAATCTGCAGGATTAATATCGGCGATCTTAGCAATGTAAACATTGAGAAGTTTATGCAGATGTTGATATCCATTCTGTAATACAACGGATAAATACTCTGCAGTGAACCTGTGCCTACATAAGTGAACGAAAAGATCAAAACACATACGTTCCGAATATCAATGCTATATTTCCTTACCTTCCTCGTAGCCAGTAAAATATCCTGCGTCGTACCTGTTCAAATTCTTTGTCTTGCCATATTTCAGGAGGGAAAAGCTCTTTCATGTATTCGAGTTGACTTGTGGCGTCATTGAACGCTCCTGTCGCATTGATCTCAATGGTCAATCCTGGTTTCGAGACAACTGACGAGAGTGCCTCAGTTATGATATCTCTGGACAAACCTGTTCCAGTAAAGATAAAGGATCCTAGGACCAAAGTGACATGAGAATTCCCGTTCAATATTATGTCTAAGGATCTAGCTATCTGACGAAGAAGAGGTCGGTTTACCGTCCAATCGTCCGAACGAAAGCAGGAAGGCAGCTGCTGTGCGGTGAATTGACATTCGTCCAATGCAGTATCCAGTCTGTAATCCACAGCGTCCCTGAGCTCCGTAAGAACGCCATTGATAAGCTCCTTCAAGATAATGTCATGTACAGCCGCATCAGCCCCTTCCTGAGTAATGACACCGGCGATATGCATGATCAGTTCGGTGAAGATGTCCTTTGATTTGCCTTCGACTCTGGATAGCAATAGTTCTGGATGGAGTTGGAGATATAGCCACTGACGTTTGTGAGACATCCGGCGAGTATCTTTACCCAATCTACGCAGAGTCGAAATGAACCGTTGTAGGACGGTCAGCCGAGCCAACATCAGGATCTGCAACTCGGAGGTGACGATCTTCTGGTTGGCCTCGATGGCTTTTCGGAAGCTAACTCCTTCAGACGAAGCTCGGAAAGATGCCAATCTATTGTTCACGCTGAGCACCGCCTGTAGACACTGTTTTTCAGTGCTCACATCTCCTATAGTATCATTGTATTCGGCTAGTTGTTGGGGTGTAACTTGTAGTATGGCCGGACGAGGAAGATCTGTCACTCGTTGTTCTATCGACGATATTGCAATCATCAAGTCTGACGAACCAACTCGAGACTCCTTGTGGCAGGTAAGATATATGCCCCACTGAGAGCACAAGTGTTCTAGAATCATCCTGGTTTTCCCAGATCCAGAAGTATTGACAAAAACCCTTCGAAATTTGTTTAGTCGTTGGTACCCATTACTACGTACGAATAAAACTCACTTGTGATTTTTGTTGTCAAATAACCCTTTCAGTCGATCTCTCAAATTCCTATTTTTCTGAAATCGGCCCAACTTGTGCAGCAACATATCAGGAAGGTGATCATTGGGTGCACGAGCTCGAGGAATTTTAAGATCCTGTATGAACTGCCTTAAATCGTCGCTAAGGTCAGGAAGATCCGGCTTCCATAAAGGGATCTGTATCTGATTCAAAGCCAGTTTCTCCAATTGAGAATCGTATTCGCTGAGAAATGAGTCTATGTGTTCCTTCAACCGTAGATCAAGATCTACTACATGGGACCATTAGAGCGCAGAAATCATAGCATATCGAGACTCACAGTTCTTTGTTTTTGCGTCGTTGTCCATTATTTGCAAAGTGGCCTGGCGTGGGTCCCGATCATCTAGAAGATGCTCAACACACAGATATAACGTAGACTCAGGCCAATTTGAGCCTATACCTAAGCCAACATCTTTCACATCCCGTTCTTGTGCGTCGTCAGCATGGCCTATGAGCATTAAAAGGTTCAGTTCTCAACCTGTAGATCATGGATTCAAATACGTACCCATCTTGCGGCGAAGCATTGCCTGCAGAGACTGTAACTCTTTCGGAGAGAAACTGACCCCGCCTCTCGCGAATAATAATTCCGACATGTCTTTAACAAGGTGTTCTTCCATTGTCGTTGTTGGAAATCTCGAAGGAACTAGTAGGGAAGAGCTTTCTTCTATGAAGGGATGCATAAGAAATGGTTCCTTAAGTACGCCCATTGACCATGTCTTTCGCACATGATGACTCGTTGTTATCTAGAATGCAATTGTAAAGAACAAAGACAATTGGATTCAACAGGTCGCTAGAACGATATCACAAGAGACACAATTGGAAACGATGATAGATATTCCATCATGATTGGATTAAGAGCACACTTAGCTTGAGCTATATACAAAGGCGGTAACTTCTGGTTACTTTTGTTCCTTGGAACCTCGAGTACAACGCTGTCCAAATGGAAGACAAAATTATTTTCAGAAGGCCCTGTGATGGACGTCTGTGGGTCCATGATGGACAGCCTGAGTTAAGTTCGCTTTGGATAGAAAACAAGGTCTAGGGATGAATAGGGATGAACGTATGCCATCTTTGCAGAGCAAGGGCAACTACCAGTGGACTTGTTTTAGAATACATTGCTCTACATCGGCGGCGATTGCATTTGTTCTTATGTAAATGAGGGTGGATCGTATCCGATAATAGATTCAGCCGTGATTGATTCAAGTTGGGAGGGTCGATTCCTATCTGATGTTTTCAAGGGATTATCTTGTACCGGCGTACTATGTATGCTGGATACGGATAAACGTTGGGAGAGGCAACAATAGGATCTATATGGGGTTTCAAAAAAGATCAAGGCGTCTCTGAGAAATTCACCTCGATACTCAGGGCGAGTGCCAGTCAGCTTCTCGATCTAAGTGTACCTACGTCAATTTGCGAAAAGGTTTCGCGAGGTAGTTTGATTTCTGAAAGAGATGCACCAAGTAGCACTAAGTTGAGTGGCAGACACTGCAGTGCATGGACGAGCGAGCGAGAGCTGCAGTGCGGTCCCACTCAAGATCCGCCCCACCTCCGAATTGATTATCAACTTCTACACTACTAGCAGTAACCCATGGTGCACATTGAGGGCGTCGTTTTGCTCTGCCCACCCCTTCTCCTCATCCATGCAGTGACCAGTAGTAAAGAAGAGCCCGGAAAGCAGAGGGCGCTTGCCTTCAATTTTTTTCCTATCAGTAGATCACCCGCGATAGATGATTGTGGGTCCATGTGAGAATATGTACTCACTCATGAGAAGAAAACAAGGTTTGATAGATCCATCTTTGCAGCGATACAATGGCATGAACAAGAAGAAACGGTGAGCTCAATCTTTTTTTACATTTCGAGTCTGTTCTTGTAACTTGACTTGAATTACATTTACGACTGCATTCATATTGTCCCTCTTCTTTTGAATTGTGTCCTCTAGAGTCTCCAGGTTCGTCCGAATGTAATCGACCTTGGTTTGGTAGTGTTTCGTGGCTTGCGGGCGTGTCTATGTAGATTCAGCATTGGTACTAAGGTTGCCTCATATTTCATGCTTACCTTTTCAACGAAGTACCCTGTACCGACGTCGACGAGAACATGGTCTGGATCGTTGAGTTTTCCGGGAACGTAGAGGGAATTGGTGAGAGGAACAAGGATAGTTTTGCCTAGACATGACGAGTATGGAAGAGGTAAAAAATACGAAAATAGTATCTGAGCAACTTACCTCGATTCTGAAGATTAATCTCTGATACATTATCGATACAAGCCTTGAATTTTGCCTGAGCCTGCTTCAGTTGCGCGAAGGAATTTGTGAGGTGATTTAATTCCTGATAGAGATCCACTTAATTGTGAACAGCACAAGGGAATAAAACACGCACTTCTTCGAACTGTTTCTTGATATCTCCGAGCTGATTTAGATCCAAGTCTGTTAAACTGACTGGCTGAGGTTGAGCCATGGTCGACGTTAGATTGAGACGTAATACGGTCCGCGACGTGACACAGTGACGATATCCTCTTTCAAAACCTCGATGGGTGACTTAGGTCCGTTGAACTTAATTTCCATGGCACCCTTCTGAATCATTTTTCCTTCGATTTACAGTTGCCATATTCCATGCATCCTTCCACCCCACTAGAGGTAATGTTATAGATTGGTCTGTAACAGCCAGTGGAGGTTAGCCTATCGCAAATCTTTCTCATAATCTTTCTCAATCTTTCTGGCCAGACTTCAACCTCGACAATCTCGAATTCAGTGCTCTTCCTAGTGGTCTGCATCTGGTGGAACAGGACATCGTGTGAGTCAAATTTGAAGAGTATTTAGTGACGGTATCCTAACTACGTTCCTCCCAGTTATTTTTCGAAGGATGGCCACCAAGGTGTTTGCGCATTTCGGCGAGTCAAATCAACAGAAGATGGTCACAGAGGCTTTCGCCTGTCATCCCTGGGTGTTCTACTCGCAAAATCTACTAGACCGAAGCCTTGGCGTCATGTAGCTGCACTGAAGGACCTCATGGTTATGCTTTATGCTCGGATGGAGCTGACGGAAACCTTGCAACCTTCTGAGACCGATTGGCAGCCTTCAAGAATGTATTTCGAATCACACGAGTCGAAGTCTGTTGATCTTGGAGGAGCAGGAGACTGGTGTGGGTGGAGTCATGAATTGGACGGGGTAAGCAACCCGGTTCCCATCCTTACTTTTGCCGCAATAAAGGTTTCGATAATAGGAAAATCGTGATCGGTCAAACATTAATCCGACACTACACCTTCCACATCTTCTGCGCATCTTAGGACCATCAACTCTCACTCTTTACAAACATGTCATCGGCAGGAAGAGAACCCTTATATATACACTTCCTCCAGTGGAAGCAGCTTGTATACTTTGTCACGTCGCGGCAGACTTTTGTTACGAGCAACAGGTTGATACCACCTCTAACCGTTTACCCGGGAAGAGCAAGGAGGGGATTCAGGTGCTGGGCATGATCACACTAAGTGACATTGACCGGTTGCAAGCAGAAAGTAAATCTGGGAGAGGGTGGATTGCTTGCACCACGGACGCGTTATTCCTCGAACGGCCGTCATATTATGATCTCCTCATAGATCTGACGACCTCAACGCCCAATAAGGCAACACGACCCACCTTCTATTCGTCTGAACCCATTCTTCCTACTTCAAGAGGCCCGACTCATCGCCTTTCCACCGTCCGCTTCGCTTGGAGTGATGTGAAATTGGTAAATCTATATTACTTCTCGGAGGCTTGCTTTACTTATGTCGACCTCCTTGATCACAGTGGAACGAATTAGACCGCATTCTTCAGCTCGACTCTTCAAACAGCCATTCGTCCAATTTCTCGTGCTGTACTCCTGGCTTCAGTGACGTTTCCGACCAGAAACTCGGGCTTATCACCGCTTGGACCGATGTATGGCGTGTGTACGAAGATGTGTGTCTCGTCTGCGCCAGTCTTTGGATAGGTTCTTGGAGAGGTAATTCCATACAATCTTATTCGACGTCGAACGGTGCCGAGAACTGGGGCTCAATCAGGCTAGAGGGCGACGATGATCTCACCTTGAGCACGATTGCTGGCAATTCTGAGAGGGCTCAAATTCGGAGTTTGGGCGCAGGGATTGAAGGTAGACCGTTAGTTAGTTTACCGACGAACAAACCGATGCGAAAAACCAGTGGGATGTTCCTTGGGTCCGGTCAAAACAATCGTGCTCGGACTTCCGGAACGGCGACCAGGAATTCAAATACCCCTCAAAGTTCAAACACAGATGCTGAAGTCGACCAAGCGGACGCGGAGTTGCTCTCGTCGATGGAATCTGAACGCGAGGAAATGCAGCTTCGAACAACGCTGGCGCTTCTTCAGACGTTCCACGCACATACCTCCTTCCAACTATCGATTTTAGAATCTCTGCTTCCCCCACCCAGTGAGAGATCGAATAATACGATTAATCTTGTACCGAAAGATATTCTGGCGTTTGAACTTGGACCTTTCAGCTCAGTTGATGAAAGATATCTAGAGTGGTTGGTTACGGAGTATGGTGGTGGTACGACGCTTCTGATCAAACGAAGCTGGAAAGATCTTTTGGGTGTCGTATTTGGATACGGATGTTGACGCGTTGGACCCTGGCTATCATATACCACCCATGGACATACCCTGCTCGTACTATCTTATTATCACGTACATACATACGTTTCCTTTCGTTTCTCTGCAGCTGTGTTAGCCATTTCTATATGTACACCAGCAATAGGATAATCAGTTGGTGGGATGTAACATATATGCATGGCGTATTATTGCATGAATGTGGAACGAAGCAATAGCGTAATTAGATGAGTCTGGGCTGGAAGAGTCTGTAGTTGTCCAATTCCGCAATTCCGGTGATCGTAGCATACACAGAATAGATCGATACAAAGACTGGAAGTTATCGAAGGTCAAGTCTCGACAGAAAGAACTCTCGAGGCATCATAACATTTATGAGCAATATATTCTACAAGTTGTATATGTACCAAGAACTGTGATTCCCGATCCCAGGCTTCTCATCCTCTCTGCTCATCGTCTTCCTCCTTTCAGCCTTCTTTCCATTTTGCATCCTGAGGTAGAACATATTCAGCCCACACATCACTGCCGCAAGAAGACTAAACACCAAGAGCGTTATCGTCGCTTCGGTGTATCTGGGTGCAGGACTCAATGAACCGCCAAGCAGCCAAGTTGCGAGAATACCACCACCGTTGGAAAACACGAATCCGACCGCAATAACTGTCGCTCGACGGGTCTGAGGAGAAGCATTGTTCGCATTCCAGGTGGCTTGTGTTGGTGCTGCCATACATGCGCCGGTGACCGAAAAAAAGAGTGATCCATATTGGATTTGGTTTGATTCAGATCCTTCCAAACGTCGGGGTTGTCAAGATGATCCTGGAGGAAACATTTGATTTCAAAAAAAAATACATACCGAGAAAAATCGCAAATCCGATGGCACAGAGGAGGACAGAAACAACACAAACAATTCCGCGGCACCGATAACGGTCGGAAACGAAAGACGCAATCAAAGCCACAACGCAGGCGACAGCGTACGGAGGAACGCTCATCAGCTGTGTATCTGCTGCAGTATATCCAAGACCTTGAATGATCGATGGAGAAAAGCTACGGAAACACTCTGTTAGCTCCCTGGTAAACTGCAATGATTGAAAACAACCAACTAAGCCAAGCCAAATAGAGTCGTGGCCGAAAGAAAGAACGCTATGGACATGAACCAAAGCTGGGGGAGTCTCAACTTCACTCCAGCTGAACCCTTCCTCTTCTTTATGATCACAGTCTTCAAGCAGCTTTTCTTTTATGTATTCCTTCTCTGCGGGGCTCAAAAATCGGGAATTATCAACTGATCGAGGAAAAAGGAAGAATGAAAACACGCCGAATAGGAACGTGAATAAGCCTTCGAGGATGAAGATCCAAGACCACCCAGGTCGGTTTCCGACACCATCCATGCGAATGATTCCGTACGCCAATATTCCTGAGAACGCTCCAGAGAGGGAGGCAGATGAGAAGAACGCGGTAACGCTAGTGCGCAAAGAATAGCTTCTATTAGAACATTCCTTTCTACATACCAGGATAGGGAGCCCACCGTGTGTTCATCATGTATCGAGGATAGAAGTAAGAGAGATAAAGCACAAGTCCTGGAAAGAGGCCACCCTCAAGGAGACCTAGGAAGAACCGACAGGCTAGAAACCCAGAATAGGACTTGACAACTCCCTGCAGAACAGTGACAACTCCCCAAAGGGTTAACATTGTTGGAAGTAAAAGATTAGGTCCGACAGCCTATGCAGGAACAGTCTTTCAGGAAGCATCTTCAAAATCTGACTCGAGCTTGTGGACATACTTTGAGTATGAGATTGGAAGGTAGTTGAAACACAATATAAGGCACATAGGTAACCGTCAACGCTATACTGTATTGTTTGTTCGACATTCCGAGGTCCTTTTGCAGTCCCGCCACCCGTGCGTTTCCGACATTTGTTCGATCCTGTAAAGCATGGTACTTGAGGACGGAATGAGAAGAAAGGGTGGAGGTACATACCAGAAAGGACAAGAAAAAATACATCGCCATTAGGGGTAGAATATGATAATCCAGTTTCCGCCATACCGTCCCTCCTTCCGTCAATGTAAGGTCTTCTTGAAGAATGACACCTTTTCCAACAATGTCATTTTCTGCTACAGTAGTGACCTGAGGCTCAAGCGAAGGTCTCATGTCGCACTCGCTGAGAATTATGAAATGAAATTTGTGCTGGGGGTTCTCAAAGGTCTACCTGATAATGGGCGGGGAATTTGGGGCTTTTAAGAAGATAACAGCTGTCTATCAGAAAGTTCGACAACTCGTATATGATCCAAAGTTTACCTTCTAATCTTGTCATTGATTTGTAGGCCTTGTGGTCTCGCGCTCATTCTGCAAAGTACTTCAATCATCATGAGGCACATAACGACACATTCACTATGTTGGAAATCGCAATCTCTGAATTGAATTCATAACTATCGGCCAGTGGGGCATATCAGGCGCGACTATTGGTGGGGAATCTTGTATGGCTTCAATATTAGACGTTTGCGAGATGAGTTATGTACCGTCGCTGTTCATCAATATATACTCACGTTTTGGGAATGTGTATGCGAACGTATGTTTGCCCCACGTCCATCAAGCGACGTTCTTGAAAGCGGCTTGGTTTGCACAGATTCAGATACCGAGGCACGAATTCTCTCCTAATTTCACAGGTGTACAGATGAAATGTTCTGTTCATATAAACACGCAGATACCTCGACCGCGAAAGGATCTCTCGGGAATACATGTGCATGTGAAGTTATTATGCGAGCTAGGCTTGTTTGAGTTACAGCGGAATTACACAAAGACGAGAGCGCCTCGCACATTATTTGTAGGTAAAAGCCTGCAAAAGCCCGGCGACAGAGGGAGCCTTGAATAAAGAGCTTGAGTGTTTGTAACTATGCAATACGTGGTCAGCTATGTGTATATAAGCATCGACCAAAAATAGACAAGAGAATTGAAAGAGGGATAGGGCATACCGGGGCATACCAGGTCCAGAATCCAGATCGAGCTTTTTCTCCAACTCAGCCTAACTCAGCAGATGACCGTATACTGTACATATCAGCTACCTTCATTCCACTCAGTGCTCGCATAATCCTACATAATATGTCAAGCTGGTCAAGTCAAGTGCTATCATAAAAGGCCACGAGGAGCGCAAAACTAATAATGGAACTTACTTGAGATATCCAGTGTTAGAATTTGGCAACAGCAAAAGATTGATTCATTGAAGATTAGAGTCGTTGAACGAAAAGACGTATCATGACGTATCCTAAACGGAAAGTCGGGCCGCCTCATCACTAGCCCTCTCGTGCACGTGAAGGCCGCGAGGGGCTACATCGATCATGATAAGTCTCCTCCAGCGTTTACTCTTCAATATGAAGCTCTCAGACTCCTACAAACATTTTTTCTCTATGTATCCTGTCTGTCGGTCTCGGTGATGCAGCCGCAGCTGTAAATGGTGATAGGGACAGGCTGAAAGAGTACGTACATGCAATCTGAAAATATCTAAAAACTTGAGTTAACTTCGGTCAAACTATGACGACGACTTTGGATACGTTTGTGGCTTACTTGACACAATATATTGAGCTTCTCTTTCGACAGGTTCTTCTACACGCCATCCTTCCTCGTCTCATGCCAGCCAGCTAGTAAACTTCAACGCGACAATCGCATTGCATTCCACCTCAGGCCTCAGGTCTCAGGCCTTGATACTCAGTACTCGGTCCGACATCATAGGACTAGCCTTCTAACTCCTCGCTTCAACAGTCGAACTCTACCCAGGATACAACTAGTGATAACGGTCTCGGCAGCCCTGAGCTTGCAAACGATGGGTAACTTTGGCGCGGACGCGGGAGCACTCATCCACTGGAGAGAAAGGTAGAATATGGAAAGAGATTTCAGTGGCTTGTTAATGGTACCAGTCCGAGAGCCTAATGCTGAATGTTCTCTCCAGGCGGCGATTGTCCGAGAGGATGTCTGATGGGTTGAACGATCCCCATCATTTTCACGAAATAGAGAACCGAGCAGTAATTCTGCTACTCTTGAACCATTTATATGATTCAAATCTCTTGAAGTGAAGGGATAAAATGGGGGGTGTACTTGATTCACTTAGTGACTCCTGCTTTTTAACACATAGTAGGCTTCTTTGGCTCGATTTTATTGTATTAGGATGTACCGTATCAAGAAAGAGTAGACCTTTTTCAGGATTCAAACAATGATCCAAAGAAATTCAATCATAAATTGTAGATATACCATGCGCTATGATTCCCCAGCCCCTGCTTCTCCTCCTCCCTACTCACCATCGCCACCCTCTTCTCCGCCTTCTGTTTATTCTGCGACCACAAATAGCATAGGTTCGCCGTGCAGAATACCATCGCGACGATGCTCAGCACCAGGAGGGTTATCGTTGCCTTCGTGTACCTCGGCGCGGGACTGAGCGAGCCTAAGAGCCAAGTCGCGAGTATTCCACCAGAGTTAGTCATAACGAAACCAAATGCGATGACGGTCGCGCGGCGAGTTTGAGGGGAAGCATTATTAGCGTTCCATGCTGACCCAGTGGGGGCCACGGTGTAGGCACCAGTGATGGAGAAGAAGAGAGAGCCGTATTGGACGTGGGTTGATTTAGAACCTTGAAACGGGTGAATTGTTTAGTCTCCTGTATCTCAAGTACAGAGCTTGGAACAAACCTAGGAACATCGCAAAACCAATGGCACAGAAGATGACCGACACGATGGAGACGATTCCACGACATCGGTATCGGTCAGAGATGAAAGACGCGATTACGGATACGACACATGCAACGGCGAACGGTGGAACAGACATTAACTGTGCGTTAGCCGCTGTATAACCAAGACTTTGAATGATCGATGGTGAAAAGCTGGGACGAAGTGCATTTTAGTTCAAGACACAGTTTTCCTATCAGTTTGAAGAGAAAAACATACTAAGCCAGCCCATACAAGATCGTCCCCGAGCAGAAAAATGCGATATTACAGAACCAAAGTTGCGGAAGCTTCAACGCTTCCAGAACCTCCTTCCAACTAAACCCATCTTCATCTTTCTGTGCATTATCAGAGAGTAGTTTAGCGTTGACATAGTCTTTTTCTTCTTGGGTAAAGAACCACGTCTTGTCGACGGATCGAGGGAGAGTAAAGTACGAGGATAGACCGAAGAGGAATGTGAATAGGCCTTCGAGAATGAATATCCACGACCAGCCAGGCCGATTACCGACGCCGTCCATGTGTATGATGCCATAGGCAAGGATTCCAGAGAATGCGCCAGAGAGGGAGGCAGAGGCGAAGAAGGCTGTCACGCTGTGGACGAATGATCAGTACGACGGTAGCTAGAACTGTGTGAAATACTCACCGCAAATTCATCTTATACCGAGGATAGAAGTACGACAGATAAAGCACTAGTCCGGGGAACACGCCACCCTCCAGGAGACCTAGGAAGAAACGACACGCGAGAAGACCTGAATACGTTTTGACAACACCTTGCAGCGTGGTGACAATTCCCCAGAGAGTCAACATTGTTGGCAGCATGAGATTAGGTCCCACCGCCTAGTGTCAGGATGTTGCGAATTAGGAAGTGTGGGATATGAGGTGCATAAGAGTGCAGCATACCTTGAGTAATAGATTTGAGGGAAGTTCAGCGACAATATACGGCACATAAGTCACCGTCAACGCAATACTGTACTCCTTGTTCGTCATTTTGAGGTCAGTCTGTAATCCTGCCACACGCGCGTTCGCAACGTTCGTTCGATCCTATAAATTGACGTGCAGCGATGAGTAAAGGATAGAAACAATCAAGCAAGGGTTGAACAAACCAAGAACGACAAGAAATAGAACATGGCTACAACTGGAAGAACACGCAAGTCGAGTTTCCGCCAAACTCTCGCTTCCATAGCGGGATTTTCGACGACATCAAAGCCTTCGAGGGAAGACTCTGAGCTTGTTCTTTTCTCTAGCTTGGAGTGAGAATCTGATTGCACGCTCTTCTCGGGTAAGCTGTTCTGTGAGATAGCGGAAGCCATTGCGGAGCTGACTCTCAATTCTGGGGACGAGGGATAAGTCTAGCACTAGCAGTTTCCGAACGATGGAGACTGAGGGAAGTAGCGCACTCGCAAAGTCACTGTTAGATTGCTGGGGACTTTCTTATACACTATTTTTGCTCCAGTGAATGATGGATACTGAGTTTCGGAGTCGAATGAATTCCAGAAGCGCTTCGATATTTGAATAACAATCCCGATATGCACATGTGGTGAATACGAAGCCGAACAAGATTGGTAGTTTGCTTCAATCTTGTGGCATTATTTTGATTGTTGAGTGTTGATCCCAATTTTTGGTGAGAGGTCAGAGTCGTTAAGAAGGCAAATCGAGGGGGGATTTGAATGCAGCGGTGATCATGACGGTGCCTCCTGGTGCCTCCTTTCTGGACCCTGCTGGACCTTGCACACTAAATCTCATGGTGCCAACATGGTGCCTTCGAAATGACCGCGGCCCTCCCTGACCCTCCATTATTTGTAATCTTCATTCTTTTGTAATGCCCAACCATTGGCAACAATTGAGAAAAAAATCAAGTGTTTTTCTTCAGCACTGTGTCGGATGATGGTCCCTGGAGCTTTGAGATATGTACATCATCAGGTTCCCGTTGACCGGTTCGGGATCCACCCTACGCTCAGAGCCTGCACGTGGGTCAACATCTACAGTGACAAAGGTGTGTTCTCGCAAGGAATCCACTGACCACAGAATCAAAAACAGTGGGTAGGACTCACGGTGCTGGGCAGGAGTTTGCTAGAGTTGTTTGCCAGGAGATAGTACGCAAGTTTCAGGGTGCAGATGCTGGCATGGGAAGAAGGATAAACTGATGTTGGACAGAACAGATACAACAGATAAGTAGACAATTGATGCTAATTTATGTCGGTGTTCTGTGCAAACAGGGAGGCGCGGACTTCGGATCAAATCTCTGACCCAGCCCGACTACCAGTTTTCCCAACACAACACATCTTCACTCTTCTTCAACGTGAGTGAGTATTTAGATATATGTTGATGATCGGTACACTGAAAGTAATGGTTTTCAGGTGCTGTACACACGCGACTTTTCGCAGTCGACCAGTTACGCTTATGGATGTCGACGTAAAGCTCGCCGCTTCAACAGTATGGATTTTCTTCTCGACTTGATGTGGCTTTAGCTCATGAAATATATTTCCGCACGAAATCTACCAGAAAAGAATATGATTTCGTGAACGACGACCTGAGTGCACCGACTGACATCTACTGACAACGACGTTCAACTTGATGGTTATCGTTTCCTGTTATCAAGAATCAAGCGCACAAGGATCGACTCGATCCACGTCGGAGTTGCATTTCTGTCCGGGGAGATAGGAAACAAATCACAGATCTACGGTCAATTCATTTGAAATCTGGCAGGTCATGAGAGGTCTCTTTCCGAAGGTTGTCTCATCATCATCATAACATTCGGAGTATGTACCGCCAAATTCTTTGCACGAGGTGAGCCTAGTGGACTGGACTTTTAAAGAGTTCACGAGGGTCGGACTTAGGCATTTTTTACCCTACGTCGCAGGTTACATAGACGCTTTCGAGATGGCGGACTCGGAATTCCATATTCAACTTCAGTGCGTCCATCTTCGCAATGCCTTACTGGAACACTGACATGGACACTGGTACATATTCTCAAGATATGGCCCGATGCTTATTGGAGTGTTCCTCAACATGATTTTGTACGGTGTGAGTCGACGAACGAGTTACCCTTGCTCCTATTCCTGACAATCCCTCTGCAGGTTTTACTCAATCAGGCATGTGCTTCGATGTTCTTCATGCTATACAACCTCCTCTCAAGCCCCTTCACAACGTATAGATGCTCTTCTATTTCAGGACATACCCATTGTCGGCAAAGTTCCCTTCTCGTTAACCCGATTCTCGTTTACCCGATTTATTCTAGAGATACGATTTGGGTTCGGCTTTTTGTAAGCATTCACGGAGTTACAGAAACGTCCGGCACAAGTTGACTTACCATGCGTATTCGACCAGGTCGCTTATCTCTTCATACTGGAGACTGCAAATACGGGCATTGACATGGCTATGATGTATCAACCTTTAATTGCGGAATACGGTGTGCCGCACTGCCGGTCATTCCCTCGCGTTGATACTGATTTTCAAGATCAGGAACACAAAAAGCGGTCATGAATTTCCCCACTCGTGCGTAGTGATTCATCCCACATTTCGGATACATAAGTGATGAAGTACACCTTTGCTGTATCGCTAGTATTCCTACTGGGTGAGTTTCGACAATCAATGAACCTGTTGGCCTTGAGACTCATGGCTCAATTTGCTTTGCCAGAACCGATATTAATAGTCAGTCGGAAAAGTTTCAAATGAAAATCGCTGACTGAAAATCACTTACGTAGGTATTAATATCTACCCCAATCCAAATTTATTTCGCCTGGAGAATCCGGAAGATTACTCAGACGTACTGGATACCTGGCGTTGTTGTAATGTTGGCGCTAGCGTCCTCTGGTCAGTACAATCGATGTTGTGTCCTTGAGCACAGAGTATACGACGACTTATGCATTTTTCACAGCTGGAGGTTTCATAACAGGTGTCAAGATTGCGAAACTCAAGCTCTTTGCTGACAAGCCAGAACTACACTGGTCGGCGCTCTTGTGGTTCCTAACAGCCTGTGTCGCCGATTTGTTGATCACAGGAACGCTGGTTTGGAATCTGGTATGTTCTGTGTCAACTCTCTAACCATATTTGATTTGAGTACGCTTGAGGTTGATTATTGACATTATATTAGGCTCAACGCAAGACAGGCTTTGCAATTACGGACTCGGTGGTTGACAAAATCATCAGAAGTAGGTCATGAAGACAGTCAAATATCGAGCGCGATTCTAAAGTTGTCTTCTTTACTTAGTGACGGTCCAAACCGGGATGATAACGTGAAAATTATTCGGTCATTAAGAGTATGCATCAGACATTCTAATGGGTTTTCTCGACAGTTCGATTTGTGCCATTGGCGACGTTGCTTTCTTCATGGCTTTGCCGGTGAGTTGGAATGCATTTTGGGAATAGTCGGAGCTGAATGATCTCGTTGGTTACAGCATACTGGACTGTAAGCAACAAGATCAATTCTATCTCTCGTCTGCTCAATCACTTACTCTACTGGATAGAAACTTTCTCTGGGACCTTACGTTAGCCAAACTCTATACCAACTGCCTAATGTCAACCTTGAACGCGCGAGCGGGCCTGCTGAGGCCCAGTCAAAATTCATCTTCTGGCGTGCAACGGAACGCGTTAGATCGTTCGACGCACAGAGGGTCTAGATTTCGTCCGGTGAGAGATATGATTCATTGGAACGACTTTTATCTCAATGACTTACCTGCTGACGTCTATAGATGGACAGGTTTGCAGAGCATCCACGTACTGTGAGCATTCGCAGTGGATATAATATACACCTTTTAACTTCCCTCCTTTGTTGCTAGATCATGACTTCGCAGCACGTCTACGAACTTGATAATACAAGGACATTTGATTCCACCCGATCTGGTGGAAAGACGCCGTTTAGCCTCCAACAAGACGTGGAACTTGGTATCACGGTGACCAAAGTACGTCCCTTTCGACGTCCCTCGTATGATGTCTAAACACGTCGTTTTCGAAGGTCATTGAAACAACAGAAGATTAAATGCGTATATATACCCCTTCTTGAGTAGTAGGTACTGTAGATTGTGTGTGTAGTTTTATGTTATGAAAGCCAAGTATTAAAGTACAAGATGAGAGCCACTGGCGCCCTTTGCGTAGTCAATGTGGGAAAATCTGATAAAACCCAACCGTCGATCATGCGTTGATCCATCAGGTATGAGTGAAATCGAAGTGTTGCAATTATTTCCCAATTGCGTACTTCAACGAAAGATATCCTAAACAGATAATTGATGGTCAAAAAGATTGCTTACCTATGCTTGCCAGAACTCACAGTATTGGTGGTGCGCTGAGCGGAGACGCGAGTATTCCGCTGATATTCAGGGCCTTCGGAGATGAATCACAGAATTGGAAGGTAGCAATGACATTTGACATTCGTCTTGCTGGGCGTCCTCCTAAAAGAGCCAGGTTAATTTGCCCAAGGAAGTCCCTACCGTCAAGTTGACCGAGCTCGCCCATTACTTGTGCAGCGATATTTGTGCTCGACATGGTACACTCACAACAAGATTTCCCGGTAGAAGAAGACATCAACATCGAAAAGGGCGCGAGGTCTTCGCTAGAAACTTCCAGCCGCGCTGATGTTGTTGCGGACTCTGTAATAACAGGCAGAGTCTGGCGGAAACTCGATTATCATGTTCTCCCAATTATGTCAATGTTTTATCTCTTGTCGTTCTTGGTACGTCGTACCGCGACGCGTCTTTCACCTGTTGGCCTATTCATGTATCACGATCTGCAGGATAGAACGAATGTTGGAAATGCGCGCGTGGCGGGACTACAAACAGATCTTGGAATGTCGAACAAACAATATTGCATTGCGTTAACGGTCACATATGTCCCTTATATCGTGTCTGAGTTACCTTCAAATCTCGTCCTCAAGGTATGTTGCACGATTAGTGTTCCGAAAGATCTAGAGATGTTTATGACAGCTTTTCTGTACAGGCTGTCGGGCCCCATTTGATGCTTCCAACGATGTTGACTCTTTGGGGAATCGTCACCACGCTGCAGGGAATTGTCGATTCTTATTCTGGTTTTCTGGCCTGTCGGTTCTTCTTGGGCCTCCTGGAGGGTGGCGTCTTCCCTGGACTTGTACTTTACCTTTCGTACTTCTATCCTCGATACAAGATGAACACGCGGTGAGTACTAATCTGATCAGGAATAACCGCACTAATCACTTGTCCTCAGCGTTACCTTGTTCTTTTCATCTGCCTCTCTCTCAGGAGCATTCTCCGGAATCCTAGCGTATGGAATTATTCGGATGGATGGAGTAGGAAATCGACCCGGATGGTCTTGGATCTTCATTCTCGAAGGCCTGTTCACATTTCTGTTCGGCCTTTCATCATATTTCATCTTTCCTCAATCCCTCGACAAAACCTGGTTTTTGAGTCCTGAAGAGAAGAATTACGTGAAGGGCAAATTACTGGAAGATACCCACAAGGAGGAAGAGGTATTTAGCTGGAAAGAGGTCCTCGAGGCACTGAAGCTTCCTCAATTGTGGCTCCTTGGCATGGCGTTTTTCTTTGCTGCGACTATCCTGTTTGGCCTGGCTTAGTTAGTGGTTTCAGATTCTATGTGGTTTACCGTTCGCTAATGACAGGTATCTGCCGCTTAGCTTTTCTCCGTCGATTATTCAAGGCCTTGGGTACACTGCAGCTGATGCGCAGCTGATGAGTGTGCCGCCTTACGCTGTCGCTTGCGTCGTTGCTTTGATTTCGTCTTTCATTTCCGACCGTTATCGATGCCGGGGGGTTGTATGTATTGTATCCGTGCTTCTCTGTGCTATCGGGTTCGCAATGTTCCTCGGTGTGTGAAGTTGTTCCTCTTGTGAACCTGATCTCAAGGATCAACTATCCACCCGCACTAGGATCTGAATCAAAGCGAGTCCAGTATGGTTCTCTGTTCTTCTCTGTCACCGGTGCCTACATGGCTCCACCCACCCAAGCTACGTGGAATGCAAACAATGCCTCCCCTCAGACCCGGCGAGCAACAGTGATTGCCATGGGCTTCATCATGGGAAACTCTGGTGGCATTCTCGCCACTTGGCTGCTTGGCTCGTTGAGCCCTGCGCCCAAGTACACCAAAGCAACAATCACGCTCTTAATATTCAGTCTTCTTGCAGCGCTATTTTGTGCGCTCAATATATTGTATCTGCGGATAGCGAATGCTAGGAAGGCAGAACGAAGGAAAACGATGGATAGGGAGGAAGAAGCGCCTGGGCTTGGGAATCATAGTGCTTGGTACATATATAATTTGTGAAAATTTCTAAACAATGAATGATTTCTCTGACCGAGTGATATAGGATCAGTCTGTCTTAGAAATGAAATTACAAGTTAGCGCTCAAAAAAACGCTCGTGATATTGATACTCAGAGGACACAAACGAGTTCGGAGTTCAAACGTTCGAGGTCGAACTATCTTCGAACTGTTCATGGCCAGGGGCTACAAGTAAACCGCCGCTTTCGGTGCATCGAGAGAAGTCATAGCATTGGTTAGTCATGGAAGGACATTGGACAATAATTCAAGATGCATCAAAAGGTCTATCGCGCGCTGTCTTTTGTACCGCATTCAAATCAATATTTCCTACATCGACATATGCGTACTCGTGGCAGCTTTTCGCCTATGTATGTAGCGGGTATCGAGGCTTGTTTTCTGTGAGCTGACAGTTGACCCACAATCTAGGTTGATAACGGTTGTTAGGCGTTGTTCTGATATATTTGATCAGAAGCTTTTGTCTTCTTGTACTTACCCTGTTATACTTAGAGAACAACAATTTCCCTGTAGGTAGGCAGGCATACACATGGCGACAGAAGGCAGGTAACTTCGTCCGTTTAGAATAGTCCTTGTTCTTTCTATGCTCACGGTATTTGACAAAATACTATCTTTGTACTTTAAAAGAACTTCGAGTTAGTGCGTGTACCTCAGCTCCCAATCTTCTTTAATCCTCTCAATTCTTATTCTCGTAGGATCTAGTACTTTTTATCTGAATGCAATGCTTTAGTCATGGCAAGCGCAGCGACGACGCCCTTCCATATCCAACTATTAGTATGTTCACGTCTGTTGCTACCACTTAAAATTGATGTACTGAAGGAAGATCATGTAGATCAGTCTGGTGGTGAAAATACCATGTCCAAGGAACCACCAGCGAAAGGTACTCAGGCAGGTATGGATACCGATGAGCCACTGTTAACCCGAGAAGAAAAGAGTATGCCGCCGGATCCATGTCCTCGTTGAACCTTGTTCAATTTTTCTTAGTGGCTTTCTATATGGTCGAGGCTCAAAGACTCGCAGGTAGCTTGCAGCCTCAAATGGAGAAACTGATCAAAGATGAAATATCTTTGCCCTTATGGGAGCCCGCATTCAATGTACCAAATTTGGAGGTTCCGCAAAAACACAAAGATTTCATTCACAGCCTCAAAATACCTCGGGCTCGAGCCCCTCACGACCATCTCCCTGACATGTTGTTATACGAGCTGGGTCGGTTTCAACAAGATGACCACTTGAAAGCCCGTTTACAGGGTCTGTTTACAAAGCACTCCAATCATAAGTAAGATTCCGACAGGCGATTCGAGTCCTCTATGTCATTATACTCAAACCCCATCCTCCAGGATATTTGTCAACACCTCTGGTGCTGGAAAAACCAGACTTGTTTTGGAGCATTTGTGTTCCAATTGGGGCCTCTATTTCTCTTGTCATAATGATTCTCATGTTGGTTCCAAAGATGTGCCTTCCGCCATGTCAAACATCAAACAGGCTTTGTTCGGAAGCACACTTCCGCACGCACCAAGTCTTTTGGTTACATCTGCGGATATCGCTGCTCATGCCCACCATACAGGCACAAAGCCTCATGATATCACAGACGAGGACGTTCTTATAAAGAGGGTTGAAACATAAAGATGTTCAAAAAAGTGAAGAGTTCCGTCAAGTCCTTGAACAAAATCAACAGCTTGCTTGCTCCGAGCTTCTCATCCCATTACTCTCTCGGTTGCTTGTCTTCCAGCAATATATCATTGCCATTCAGAAGATGAAAAAAGATCTCAGTCAAATGGATCACAAACGTCGATGGCTGCATCTGCAGCTACATCCTCATTTGTTGAGCAGCAGTGGTAGTGACGGAGATGATCCTTTCAAACAGCTCAGCAAGGATCTCATCGCCTGGTTTGTGAGACAGGGCATTGATCTCTCCCAGAAAATACGCATCATGCAGTTTCTTTCACAGGAAATACTGGTATGGATGAGGCAGACTTTAGGCCAGGCAAATAAATCCACACCAATTTACATCGTGATTGATGAATGCCAGTTTGCTGTCGCAGACATGGAGGACTTCTTTCGTTCAGCCAATTGGACGGCGAAGCGAGGCATTCTTCGTGAGATAGCCCAATGTTGGGATGAATCACTCAATAATGACAATGGAACTGGAACTAGTGCTTTCATTTTCACAGGGACAGGGTTGTTCAGAGAACTTATATCCGACGTGATTTCCTCTGTTGTTGTGAAGACACAATCCTTGTCCAACGTTTATAATACTGGCGCTTTCGATGACTTCAAAGCCCAGACAGTATACCTGGAAAGGTTTTTCCCTCCGGATATACGGCACACTTCCGGCCACCTTCGAGATAGAATTTACTATTGGCTGCGAGGCAGGCAAGTCATCACAATTGCGTCGAAATAATCTTGTCAGCTAATTGACGTTCAATAGATATAGGTTTACTGCGGAGTATATGTCTCTTGCATTACAATGTGGATATCAAAATATGCATCAACTCCTGGACCAGTACATCTACAGCGTAGCCTGCTTCCGCCCTGCAGATTTTGAGGACCTCGAGAAAGACTTCTTTGGGATTGTTGAACTGCCTAGTCCAGCATTTGGATTCGAAAAACTCAACGAAACGATGAGGCAAAAAGTAAAAACCATTGCTCACGAATACCTTTTCACCTCGAAATTGGCAACTTACTTGGGAAGCGATGAAAGAGCATACATTGAACTCGGGCTTGCAAGAATAAGCGGTTATGATGGGAAAAAGTCAGTCAAGATTGACGAGCCTCTGGTTCTACTAGCTTGCTCTGTGTGGTTCAACGAGCAAAGACCTCATACAGTGTACAAAACACTGGCCGATCAGATTGATTATCACTACCCTTCGACTGGGCGTAATGGGTTTGAAGAATTCATGTCGTACTATCTTCTGCAAATTCTTCAGAAACCTATCAAGTTGAACGAGGTCTTTGACTTTGAGGGTGGGGATGACAAGGGCTTGGGAGATAGGGAAGCACAATTGGTGACGCTCCATCTGGATGAAAGCCAGAAGCTTGTAGAAGGGAAAGTGAGTTTAGTGAAAGGCGACTCAACCCTCTTTGGACCGATTGGGCTGGGAATTGGCACGAAAGACCACTCCGCTCTGAACGAGTGGCTGAGTTTGAAGAGACATGCTACATTTTGTTTCCCGATGAATCTTATGGGGCCTGATATCATGTGTTTCCTGAAGGTGGAAGGCAAAGTTTCAGGCAGCTTCACCTATGTATGCCTTGCAATCCAGTGCAAATACCACCGGACTAGGTCACTTGAGCCCGAAACTCTCAGGGGGGCTATTGCTACAGTCACACCAAGACGTTTCTTTCAGGTAAGCCACTGTCACTGTCATCGATGCTCAGCTAGCTGATGGATGGTGTTGCTCCATTTCAAGAAAGACCCCAGTCTAGATCGGGTGTCCAAGCGGGAGAACGTTTTGAACACTCTTCAGAACCTCAAGTTCAGGGATCCATCCGCGGGTCAATGTGGTATCGTACACATTGTATGCGGCTTTCCGGTCAAAGTGGATCTTGCCAAAGCCTTCCCTCAGGCCCAAACGACAGACAAAAACAAGCGACAACGAGTGTTAACCCAGGACCCGGACGAGGACGATAATCATCTATTGGGAAAATTGAGGATTAGTCTGTTGATTTCAACGACGAAGAACGAGCATCCCACAGATATTCTTGATGTCATCAGGGACAGCGCGCTCGATGCCAAGAACGATGGATTGAGTTATTTTGACGAGAATGATCCTGCTGTCTTGGGAATTGACCAAAGGGAAAATGCTGCCAGCGTCAGCGACACATTTGTGGACGCCGTAGAAATTGATTTCTCGTCTACTGGCTCGAAGCGCAAACGCAATGAGCTGTAAAAGGCTGTGGATCGTTGTTCGTTTATTGTCAGCCGTTGGAAAGCCCAAACCAGTGTTCGAGTTCAAGCTCAAGCTTGACGCACGGAGGATTAAGCATACTTCACGTTATTATTACTTCTTGCTCGTCAATACTTAGAAGCGGTGTCTGGTTTTTGTAGCATGGATTTTGACGAACATGCCGATTTCATATGAATCAATACATTGGCATCGACGTGTTTGTGGGTGTGGGCAACGCCCTGCCAAAATACCAGGTTCCCACGGGACATCCGAATTTGGAAGCATAGCCACCAAGAGGCGAGTGAGATTCAGATCGCGGGTACTCATGTTGCCACGAGAAAGGCCCAAGGCCTAGAACGTTATGACGAAACCAGCCATTCTCATTG